>CAODLS011289025.1:0-25959 GCA_948243855.1 Flueggea neowawraea | reverse complement strand
ACTGATAATCTCCAGCAACAGAATACCAAAACTGAACACGTCACTTTTGGTGCTCAAATCCCCCGGGGCAAGGTAGGCAGGATCGAGATACCCCAACGTCCCCGCCGGTGGCGTACACTTTACACGAACGTCCTCCACGTGCCCCCTCAAAGCGAGACCAAAATCACCCAACCTGGCGTCGCCTTTATCGTCGATCAACACATTTGACGACTTAATGTCTCTGTGAATAACCGGCGGGTTGGAGGAGTGGAGAGCGTGAACCGCTTTGGCAACCTGGAGAGCGAACCGGATCCGCCGGGTCCAACCGGGCGGTCTGGGAGAGGAATGCAAGAGACTGTACAAAGAACCGTTGGGCATGTACTCGACGACAAGTAGTTTACGGTCGCTGGAGTCGACGCAGAAGCCGAGGAGGTTGACCAGGCGAGGGTGGTGTATACGCGAGAGAATCTCGATCTCGTTCTCCGCGGGAGTGTTGGAAGATTGTGTAGTTCTTTTAACGGCGGCTATTAACTTTCCATTGTCGAGCGTGGCTCTGTAAACGGTGCCGTGGCTTCCCTTGCCGAGGAAGGTGTCAGCGGAGAAGCCATTGGTGGCGGCGACAAGATCGTTGTAACGGAATTTCCTGACTTTGTTGAGTTTGGTGATTCTGGGTTTGGTTTTGGGGTTCCTGTTTTTGCGATCCCAGTTGTAGGGATCGCAGGTGGCAATAGCCGACACTGCATTGCAAGAGAGGTAGCCCATGGCCGGAACTGGAAGAAGGAAAGGGCGCCGTAGTTATAAGAAAATGTGAGAGCGAGGAGTGAGTGAATTACAGCTTTGGATTTGAATTGGAATGTGAGAATTTAAAAAATAAAAAAAGAAAGGAGAATGCATGAAAGAGGAAGAGACGTGTATGCTTTTTCTTTTTCATTTCAGCTTTCATGGACATCAATTCAAACATCTACACTGTTACAACTGATTGCAACTATATACCTTAACTTAAATTTGATGATGAGATAATTAATTGCTTAATTATTTTGTTGACCATGATAGTGTACTGTACATGATTGGTGATACAAATAAAATACCTTATAGTCGAGAAATTAGCGTTAATGGACGACTTTCTTGTCAATTATCGTACGAATCTTTTGATTAATAAAAAAGTAAAACAGAGACGCTACTAAATGAAGTGGGTCCATTAATCAGCCTACTAATTATTTGAATGATTTCAATCCCTTAATATTATTGTATTGGTAATTTGCCCCACAACCATATTCTGTATTAATATAGGTATTTGTTACGGGCCTTGCTAGCACCGTGTATAGTGTGAAAGTAATATTGTTCTACGGCCAGAATCTGATATTTTGATTAAACGGCATGCCACATAGTCGGATTTAGAATCTGAATCCGTTAACATTTTCTTTCCTTTTTCTTTTTCCCCTTTACAAGTCATTTTATTGTTGTTTTTATCAGAAATTAGATTCACTACTATTTAGCATTGAAGTTAATTTCAATTTTGATGAATTAGAAGTCCATTGACTTTTTATTTCTTTTTTTAATATTAATTTGGTAATTTGTGGTATTCCTTAGCTGGGTTACTTTCCTGCTAATTTTGAAAAATTTAGTTGAAAACCCGGTTTCAATAAAGCAAATCTGTCCAAAAACAGCGGTGAATATGAGTAGAAGTCGGGCCACTCCAAAATTTCAATAAAGCAAAATGCAGTTACGTGACCGATTTCATTGGGATGCGGCGGTGGTGGAGAGGTTATTTTCAGTCAAGACGGTGAGTATTGTGGGGCCAAATTTAAGTTGCAGAGGGATATGTAATTACACAAAAACGAGGAATGGTTAGCAAACTATTGCTTTCACATTTACAATGAGTTGGGAAATTTGTCAAAGCTGATGTTGAAGAATCAGTTGGCACTCAATGATGCTTCAGTATTGACTCACTCCCAAGATTTGTCCCAATCATACGCTTGCCCACTACTATCACATTTTTGAAGGGTGCATGTCACCTTTTCTATTATTTTTTTAATTCCTTTCTTTCATCATGTGTATTATGGTGACTGCTCTTCCCTCTCAAGATAGCCCTTGTATCAAGTAGTATCCTATCATGGGTGATTATTTGTATTAGATTTTACAAATAAATTACAGATTTCCAGGTCGTTTTTTTAAGGGAATTACTGTTCAAAAAGTAAAAAATTAACAAATATTTCTTAAAATTGTTATACGTATAAACACTAATATGTTATATCAATGAGAGGAATACATTGGCCACCAGGGACTTGCTCGGGTGGTTGACGCTTCTTTCTACCGTGGCGACTTCTTGGGTTTAAACCTGGGGTGGATAGGGATAAAAACAGTTTTGTACTTAGCTTACTTCTATCCTTTTAAAAATGAGAGGAATACGTTGAGAATATTTTTATTTTTCTTTGGGTGTACATATAAAAAGTCTTGAGCTTCCAACCAGTCTAAGTCCTTAGCTTCCATTATTAATAGACGCTTCTTGGTTGGAAGAACTCAAAGACTCTTCTCACTTTCCTTTTTTTTTATTCCACATGTGGGACTTGCATTTTCAAAATGACAGCAAGGACGCATATATTTTTTTTAGCTAATACGCATATCCTTTATTAGTATTTATAGTTTTGTTGGTAAATCTGTACAATTGCTTGAACAAGGCAAGATCTTACATATTGATCTATTTTACCAGAGGACGGGAGAAGGACTAGAGAAAAACTATAATTATTAGAAATTTAGAGAATAATTAAAAAAGTAATTAATTCCTTTATTAATGTCGTCCATAATCTTTTTACAATTCCATCCTAACAAATCATATACCTAATATGTATTTCTAACCAGTATATGGAAGGTCATTGAGTTGGTTAGTCCATATGATTCTGTTGATGTTTCTAAATTTTTGGTGTTTTGTCATATTTAAATTACAATTGTTGGTTAAATTATTAGTGCATTAATTTCATTTAATTATAATTATGATTATTTAGTACCATTATATTCTAGAGAGGTCCAAACGTTTAAAGATTATAATTTTTTAGCTTTATAAAATTTATATGGTTTAATTATTTTTCTAAGTTATTAATTGTTTAATTAATTAATGACTATCAGTATAATTCTTTGATTTTTTTATATAAAAACCTTATCTTTTAAAAATTCATAAAAAAATATTGTTCATATACTGTAACTTTAATTATTGGTAGAAAATTGTAGGGCTTACAATATGATTTAATATCTTCATTCAAAAAAACTCCATTATGCTACAAAAATTCATGTCAATTTAACCGAATTGTTAAATTTCACAATTATTTTACATACATAGTTATGAATTTAATAAAATTATTATAATCTTTTTTTTAATATGAACAAATTAAATAAAAAACACAAATATGCATGCGTTCTGCACAAGTCCTTTAACTAGTAATTAGAAGTAAGGTCATTGCCAGTGATTACACTTTCCAGCGCATGCACACTCTTTTTAACAATTCCAGCCATAATTCACCTTTTACATGAAAAGGCCAAAAAGAAGACGACCATTTTACCTTCGTTTGATACGTGAGTTAACAAACGACATGTGTATCAGTAGATTTTAAATATATTTATATATTTGTACATATTAATTCACATATTATTTACTAATTTATTTGACGTATGTATTTAGATATACACCAATAATTTTCCTTTCGTTTGAGACAAAGAAAAGTGCGTGAGATGGGAGCTACTTAATGTTGAACATAAATATTCATATAATTGTAGCATCATGGCAAGGTCGACTTATCCGCCCCATTATTCTATTCCATTATGGTCTTTAAAGGATTGCACTTACTCCACTTGTTTGGATTCAATCCTTTCAAATTAAACATGCAGTCAACCTTCTTCTCGAATCATCCTCACAAAAAACTCTCATGCATTTGTCGGCCGTACCATTATAATTGATTACCACACACCATTTCATCCTGAATAAAAACAGATCTAATTTGACTGAACGTTTACTATAGGATCACATTTCATGGTCACTGTTTTCGTGTACCATTTTAACGGTGCTGATAGACCAGACAGTAAGAAATAAGAGGGAAAATAAAACCTAAAATCATAAATAATAGCAAAGAGAAACACCTGAAATTAGTACCATAATTATAATAATAACAAATAGCAGGGGTATTTTGATTGTCGTCGTTTGCATCTTCCTTATTCCGATAAAAAGAATCGTAGTCCATAGTTTTGTCCTTGAACAAAAACAGTGGCACGTTGAGAATGAACTCTTCTTTTTTCTTTTGACTGAAGAAAACAAATAGTTAAAGAGGATCAAAATTTGTGTTGAATAAGTAGCTGCGCCCAAAATTGAAACACAAAGTCACAGAGGAAGCTAGATTCTGGTGATTGATAAAGGGAGTTTCATGTGTGGTCTTGTCGGATTTCAGATGTGATGGAGAATAGACATCATCCACCTAACACTTGATCCACTTATGCTTTGTCTTGTTTGTTGTCGCTATTTTTTGGCCACCCCCTGCACAGAAACCTCCAGAATTCTAGATGTTGCAGTGAATTAATACCATTATTTAGTCACTCGTTATTCAAATATTTTTTTAATGTCTGACTTAATATTCAATTAATTCAAACTCAAGCTCGGAAATTTTAATTTAGGGTGGAGGAGTCCGTAGCGCTACACTACATAATGTAACATTAATTCTCAAATTTTGAACTGGTGGGTCCACTTAAATCTAGAGTTGGGCTTCTATCAGGAAGTATACTCACTGGCCACTGCTACAGATCTCAATTGGGTTCAAACTGGGAAAACTTCACTAAACAAGCTTGAAACTGGAAAACACATCTCTTTGCCTCTACAGCATCGGCTGGGACAAGACTGAGTCCACAAAGAATGAGTGGGCTTGCTTTCCCTTGCTACTCGTTTTGTGGCCTTTCCTCCATTGCTGTCTTCTCTACCTTTTTTTTTTCTTCTGATTGGACGCCCTTTTTTTCCTTTCCTCATTTTAATGAAAATTGTTGTGAGATACCAATAAATTTTGTATATGAAATATAAAATAGAATAATGAAATAATAAAATATTCACGGATGCTTTTTTTAAGTAGATTTTCGAATGCTTGAATTATATAATTAACTTCTAAAAGAGACGAATTATTCGCAGTCAAATAGAAGTTTTCTTTTTGGTAAGTCATTTTAATTGCTTCTACTCAAAATTAAACTCATGATATATGAATATTAGAATTCATTTTAATATCAATGAATTTATGAAATGAGAGTTAGCAGTAAAAATATTATAACCCGAAAGTAATATTATAAAACGAAGGAATAAGCACCAATGCACATTGTTTCTCTTCAAACAAGAGGAAACTGTCTACTATGTGGCAGCCAAATTGAGGACTAGAATTATTTAGAATATCACTGGCTTTCAAAAGAATGCCGCAGATTACATACTTTAATGCTTCCAGAAAATATCCATGCTTCCATCGGTCAGTCAATCACATGATTGATAGGACATGTTAATTAAGTCACAAATTATCCTTAATGGGTTGGATTCAAAATCATAATGGAGCGTTATTTTGAATTCTAACCCAAATAAAAAAGTTTGAGAACTATATAATCAACACATATAATTTCTCAACTTGCAGCAGACCACGATTGCTCATTCTGGTAAACGTTTGGAGAACTGCGTCTAAATATAAATTAACAGCAGACTAATTATAGATTAGAAACTGCAATAAAATAATATAAGTTGGGGGCAAAGGGGGGCGATCGTGGGATCATAAATTAAAGCAGCTCACTAGTGACAATAAGGCATCTTGCTCAAACACGACTGAAAATGGAAAATAAAAGAGATGATTTATGTCTGCTTTGTGTCGATTCCATGCATGTCACTAGCTAGGCACATCCCTACGAACATTAATCCCATAACATCCCCCCAAAACCGGCAACTTCCTTTTCCATTTCTTTTTTCTACCTTATAATCAAAGTCATCCACGATCTTCTCACCCCCGCCCCCCCCAAAGAAGTCATCAACGATCTTTTTATTCGATAAGCCTCCAATAATAGTGATGCATTGAAGAGTGGTCTTGGAAATATAATTGTCCCATCACATAAGAGGTTTCAATTTGTGCTCTGCTTTTTCTTAACTAGAGCATGTACAACAATACTTCTCAACATTCTTCTCAAAATATAATATTTTATCTTATTGTATATCTCAAATTTTGAATTTAACTTTACTCTTATTTATAATCCAATCCACTTTTTTAATATTGTACTAATAAATTAATTAAAAGTTTTTTTGGAGTTACAGTTTCTCAACAAAATTTAAAAATTTACTATTCACTCTTTAATATTATTCATCTAATTCATCAGTAAAAAAACTATTTATATAATGTACGAGATATTTTGTTAAAATGTGGATTTTGAAGGGAAGATATAAAAATGAGGTATGTAAAATTTACGGATTGTTGAATTTACAAGTTAGTTCAAAAGATTTTTTGCACTTTGTGACTCTAAATACCATTACAATAAAGATATATAAGCCCATAAAACGAAATTGATTGATGATACATTATCTTTGCAATATGTATGACAAAATCCACATCACCAAACCCTAATTATTGTAATATGTGTTTACAACTTAATTTTGCAATTCCTCGATAATGGACAGAAAAGGAAACGAACTGTAATAAATGGGAAGTTGTCAGCATATAAGGTAATGATTTCCAGAAGAAATTGCCTTGGGGACAAAGCTAGCAGTATAAGGAAAGTTAGTTACACATATTACTGCAAATCAGACACCAAACAGGGAAGCATTTGCAAGGCAAGCTTTAACCAAGAACAGGAGGGAAGGAAAGCCATTTGATTGTTAGTGACCCAAGACAAGAAAGGAAAGTCTGAGAACAGATTGCACAAGTCAGGGGACAGTAAAGTAAAGAAATGGAGGAATTAATGGAATTAGAGTAAATGATGAAATCAAATTGTCCTCTCTAGCAAGACAACAAAATTCACTCCTAAACAGCATAAATACAGGCAGAGAACGCCAAAGAAAAGGATAATCAACATCACATTCAACTCAACCTTTTTACAGAAACATGAATCCCAGATTCTACTTAAATTAGTGTCCCAGCTATTATTTCAATTTTCCATTAGTGTCCTCAACCTTTATTTTTTCATTTTATCAGTGTCCTTTGTCTTGTAAACAGTTTTCTTCAGCAATTCAAGCGTCCTCAGTAATTGTATTTCAATTCCATTGCATTTATTTCATCATTGTCTTATCTTACTATTGTTGGTAAAGAGACAAGGGACCTAAGTTGGTGGTTTATGCTCTTTGACCATCACCAATTGTTTGTTTAATGAAGTTAGATTTTTTAACGCGTTTGTTACTTGATTTCTTTAATTTACGGTTTGGGAAAACTTGAAATTTCCTGTCATGCTCTTACAATTTTAATCTCGAGCCAAAGGATAATGTTGTCCTCTTAGCTTTCTTCAAAGGAAAATAAGGGAACAATATGATAATTTTTTTCGTATAATTAATTAGACTTGAACCGGATCATGGGTAGTTACTTTGTGATTGTTAGCGTTTACACTAGTCTTTCCTCATCAAGAAAGAGTGAAAGATTTGGACATGTTCCACAGCAATATTATGGACTGAGTTTTAAGTGGTGAGTATATGTTCGATAGCCTACATATAATATATACTTGCAATCTTTTCTTGTGGGGTTTGATAAAACAGCAACATTACTTTTGGCTTTTATATATCAAAGAATCTAAGATATTTGCTCATTGTTTTGTTGGGTAAAGAGTTCAAATATTCGAATGGCATAAAATTTTCAAAGAATCTCTGATATTTCACACCAGAGAGAGCGTAAACTATATAGAAGTACATATAGAGGAATAAATAGGTGTTGTCCTCAAAGTCATGAAGTGGGACATATATAGTTATCATTTCATATATAATTTGTCTAACTTGAACGCGTAGTTCCATGCCCTCTTACTTACCTGGAAACTTCTTTTGAATCACTCCAACAAATTTTCTACTGGTGTACTTGCAAACATCAATGTAAACAACAAAAAAAACATATGAAATTTTAGCAGCCATTTTATATTCTAATTATGAGTACTTTAGGTGCTAGAATAGAAACTGAATGTCTAACTATAAGTAAATAAAAAAATCCAAATCATATAATTGGCAGCACTTAGAGTTTACTATAAAAGAAGTCTCGTAGGAAAAGGTTAGCCGCTTAATTATAAGCCTAATAGATTATTTCAATTTAGGTAATGTGATAATATTCTTAACACACCCATTCAGCTCAGTGCAGGGCTGAACATTTGATAGGTGTAGTGAGCAAAAGGCAACTTACCATTAGATTGGGGATAATTTTGATACCGTATTGCATCTAACTCCACTCAAAAAGCCGCAAAGAGATTTTTCTCTTATTAATTATAAATTCAAGAGATTATCTTAGCCAGACAATATAGAATTCTTGGTAATAATTAATGAATTAGCTCGGCTGCAGGGTATCTATATCTAAAAGATATATTATTTTATGTCTTTTAATTAAATGACAATTAACGATTACAGATTATAATTGATTCAAAAATTACAAAATAGCAACTATATTTTTCTTAGATCACCGAGTTATTTTGATCAGGACGTGTCGGACCAGAATGAATGCACCATTGTGCAAGTTCCTGGGTTTTTGATGCAACATGGCAGCTGTCATGTCTTATTCTGTTTTGAATTGGGATAGGGTTAGGAAAATGGAGCAAAAAAGAGAAGAAGTCAAGGTCAAGAACTGACCCCTCCATTGTTGAACTTACTTCTTTCTCCATCTCATCATCAAATCTCTTCTATTCCATTCCACACAGTCATCTCAACCCAGTTCTTTTATCTATCACAATTTTTTTATATATATATTTTCTAACTTTTGGGACCAAATTAAATTCCCAAAACAAACAAAATAAAACAAAAAACCATAACCATCCCATATCTATCTTGTATAGATAAGCATCATTATCATCATCATCTAATTTCTAACTCTCAAAAAAACAAAATTTGATGATGATGATATTGATCAGCTTGAAACCTCATCAAGAAGTTTACACCTTCTCACCTTATTTCTAAAAACTTGTTTGGTGATTCCATGATTAGTTATATCCTCTGATTTGGTCCTCCTAATAAGCTTCTCCTCTAATTTAGCATTTGTAATGATTCTTCTTCTCTTTGGAGTCATGGCTTAGACACCAATTGCATACTTGGTAAGACTCTGCTTTTGGGTACAGATGGCTGCAATACCTGAATAAATATGGAGAAATTCAATCAAGCCCAGAAAAGAAATCGACCCAAAACCCACGCAGGTTAGTGAATTTGAGGGTTGTAGAAAGTGGGTATATATATACCTGTGTTGAGATCTGAATTGACAGGCTTTGCATTGGAAGAGTTAATAAGAGAGACCACAATCTCCACACATGCAACATTCAGCTGGGCTTGGCTGTGATGTTGCAATTGCTCCTTTGTTTGTTGCCATATTTTGTTTTGTTTTAGAGAGAGAAAAACATAAGCTGTTGGGCAGAGTGGAACTTCGTATATATAGATATAAATGGCTCTCCAGGACAGGAGAGAGATGGGGCTATATACTCAAAGTCTCTTTTTGGACACCATATATATATATATATATACAAATTATTAGTTTCTTTATATTGAGATTTCAAACTCGAATTATTTCTTTTTTCGCGTTAAGAGATAGAAAGTTTAATTTTTAATAAAAGTAAATGTATGTATATATAAACTTACAAAAAATTATTAATGATTTATAAGATTTAAAATTTATAAATTATTAGTATTAGAATCAACTAAATATTATAATTTTGAATCTAATGACAACAAATAAAATAACAGATTAAAAAAAAATAAATCATTGAAAATATAACATATATTATTATATTTTTAGTTTATATATACATTTATGGCTATGATTCTAGTTGTGGCGTGTATGAAAAGTAATATAATAATTTCATGAGGTTGAGTTGGGGTGTGATAGCAACGTTCTTTTCATGGCAGAGGCCTTACAAAACTCCTCTTTTGTTCTGGGCTTCCAAATTTATAAATTGAGAAGTCATTCTTGTGCACTTGGATTGGAATGGTTGATGAACGAAACTTCTTCATGATTATTGCGCATCAATTCGTGCGATGGAGTTAGTGATTTACAAAAAGTGAGGTCGCAATCACACTAAGAGAGGTTTTATTTTTGCAAATTAAAAATTTATTTTGTTAGGTTTAACTTCGAATTTCAACCACATCCTAAATTTTAAGCATGATTGAAAATATAAGATTTTTTATTTAGAAAGATTTTAATTTAATCATACCTGCATCCCGTGATCATGAAGCGTAAGATTTGTTAGAAACGTTTTTTATTCTTTTTTTGCATAAAATTATTTGATTAGGTTATTGATGGATCACATGATATAAATATATAAACAATATAATTAACATTTGTTTCTCAAACATGAAAAGAATCCCATAATTAGTATGCATATTAATGTTTGCATACGTTTGATGTTATTAAGGTTTTTGAGTTATCTTGACAACTGCTTATTGCAAGGCTCCCAACTTTACTTGGCAAAGAAATAAAGGTCCCAACAACTTAGCAATGAAATAAAGTTTGATACGATTCAGGTTGGAGTTGCCAGTTCAAGGGTTAAGGTTGTTTACTACTTCCTCCATCCCAATTTAATAGGCATAATTTTTATTTTTGATATTTTAAAATATAGATACATTTTCTTTTTTACTCTATTTATTATTAACGAAGTTACAAGTTTGCTCCTATTTAATTTTTATTTTAACTAATTTATTAATTACAAATATAATTAGTCAAAGGGTATAAATGAAAGATTGTATAGAATTAAATGATTTTAAATATTAAAACTATTATTTCGTAATTTTCGTAAAAATTAGTTAGTGTCTATCAAATTGAGACGGAAGGAGTCTTATGCAACGAATGCAAATCTTTAGTGTTGCAGTTGCCGGTTCTAAGATAAGGTTTATTATGAACACTTTGGTGGCTTAAGAATTTGCGCTAGTCGCTAGTTTAAATCCCTAAAACCACAAAAAAAATTTAGATACAAATGGATGTGACCCCTAAACGCCTCATAATTACAGAAAAAAAATGAATGCAAATCTTTCTACCCCAATTATCAGAACGTTGAATAAAAATAGTCCAAATATGTATGTAGAACATCTTATTTCCATTTCAAACGACTTGGAAAACACAAATTTTGAATTGGCATATTGATTTTTTTTTTGGTGACGGGCACGAATTGGTCAGTATAAATGCAAGCCATTCAACATTTATTTGACTGAAACACGTTTTTTTTTTTTGATTTCCTAATTAAATCAAAGATCTTGAACGTATAAAGAAAATATTTTGTTTTACCAATTCAAGCAATTCTTTTTAGTTAACTGAAGAACAAGTTTGGATTGATGTTAAAAATTGTAAAAGAATATATAAAAAAACTCCATATTTACTTTTAAATTTGGGGGAAAATGTCTGATTAATTAAATATGAAGTTACGATATGGAGAACGTAACGTTTACAATGGAGATAATGGATTATGGAGTCAACATGCTCTTTGGCCAAAGCTTATTTCTTTGTAGAGAGATGTAAATGGTCAAGACTTATTTTCATTTAACAAGAAACGTATTGGTTTCTTATAAAAGTTTATATCTTTAATTTATATCAAATAGGTTTCTTGCACACTTCATATAGTCCTCTTCCATAAAACATGACACCCACGATCGTTGGAAACAAAACAGAGACATCATCGATTGGAAAACTGGTGATCCCATAAGTCTCCTATTGGGTTTCAACTAAATAGATTGTGGTTCCCCAAGTTTTCTTCAATGAAATTTCCACCAACATTGGTTGTGATTTCTTTGTTAAATTGATAGTGGACAATTGACTTTCATTTTCAATTTGGTCCACGGAGAAATTATTATACAAATACTTAGTGCATTTCATTAAATTTCCTAACCCTTACATTAACAACATGCAATGTACTATGGTAAGAAGGAGGTGGCAGTATCTTGTTGTATGTATAATTTATACATGTACATATACGTATATGTATACGTATAATACTTCAACACACAAGTGGATCATGATGAGTAGTGTTCTTCCTGTTTCATGGGATCGCAAACTAAACAATTTACATGTGTTATAACTAAATGGTCCCCCTCCAAAAACATGTCATTTGTTTTAGTCGAAGCAATGCACCATGTGAAGCACATGCTTACATCTTCCCTAAACAAAACTCGACACAACATAAAATATCAAACTCAACCTTCTGTCAACATATTTTATATCAACCACCGTTTGTTCTCTCTTAAATACATGAACCCAACAATAGCTTAACAAAAAAATGAGGAAGCAAAGCTGGATTGGTTTGGTGGAGATGCCCTTGTAATATAAGCATTAGAGGAGCTGTAATATGTAGAAAACATGGTATAGACCAGAAGTTGGCTGTTCTAGCTGGCCTTTGATCAACTTCAACTTGATGACAAGTTGTTTTGTGCACACTTTAGTTGCAATGGAGTTTTAGTTTTGGCCCGACCCATGTTGCTTCTGTGGCTAAAAGCCCAAAACAATCATATCATTTTTATAGAACGGAAACACAGCAGCTTCATTTTTAAAATACTAATCCTCAACGTTTCGATGCTTCCTTTCTTTGACCAATTTATCTATCAACAAATATAGCCTTGACCACTCCCATCTTGTTTACTGTCTACTTCATTTATTACTTAATTCTTTACAAATAATCAAAGCAAGATATTCATCGACAATATGATATCGTTGGCTTCAGATAAATAGTGTTTTGAGCATCGGAAAATTCATCTTCCTACACATAGTAATTACAAACATAATGGAGAAGGATGCAAGAGGAGTTTGCTATAAAAGAAATGGTAAGTTTCCTTTGTTTGTCTGTTTGATTTTATAGATTTAATTTCGCTTAGGATGTTAGATTTTGTGGTTTGTTTGGTATTTTATGTAACCAGAGTTACTAATAAAATTAGGAGATGCCATCCTCTTTCTGAAAAAAAAAATGGTAAACTAATTACAGACATAACCATGAATCCAGTTGATCAAACTCGGTTACGTTGCTAGTAATTGTGACATGCTATTGGCAATTTTTGGAACACCTACATTGAAACATCTGTGGATTTAACTGCTCATCCTATTGCCACCAGCTAAGAACTTTATGCAACATCTTAATTTTTAGGGAACTGATGCAGTGTTACCAGTCGCAGATTCTCTACGACGACAAAATTCGTCACCGTTCTCCGAAGACTAGAAAACAAGGCATGCGTCTCATATCGTAAGAGCAAGTCAATAAAATATGCTTTACCTCACAATTGAAATCAAATACAATTACCAAAATATATAAATTTAAGCATTTAAGAGAGTACCAACTGTTAATATATTGAACTCTAAACAAGCGTATTCATTATTTAGCAAAGCCGATGTAATAATACAATTTATGAAGAAAACCATTAGTACAACAGAAAAGAAAGAAAAAATCACTGAATTAAAACAGCCACAACCCAAAGACAAATCTGCAGAATTATCGAACATTTATACATCTTAACAAAAAATGGAAGAAATCCAAATTCTATACATGTTAAATAAATGCAAAAGAGGCGACGATTAGTTTATGACAAAGAAAGCAAGAACCAATTTAATAATAACGCAATTCTACCAATCAAACAATGATGAGGGCTTTATTTGGACAAATTATTTTTGGGAAGTAGAAATCTGTACACAACAACCCAATTTCCTTGGCACAAATTCTGTCTTCTTTACAAACCTTTTGTGTACGGCTAAAAACACACTGCTCCATTTACAGGTCATGAGATCATATCTGCAAATATTGATCGTTTAATTCATCCGTTAGATTTGTCTCATGTAGAAAGAAACACCTTTCCTCGTTGACATAACACCAATCTTCTGCTCATAAGCATCGATGGTTAGACCTAACGTGTTTTCACAGTTAACAAATCAAAGCTCAAAACTCAAAATCTCAACCAGTCACATCTCTGTATCAGATGACCCAAAATGAGCAACTGAGCGATGAGTTTGGTAGGCATTGCTGCTTCAAAATAAACTATTATTATGTAATTGTAGAATAAAATCTTCGACAAAATGATATTACCAAAACCGTATGGCGGCAATACAATCATAGATAAAAGGTTAACATCAAGAGAGCAAAGAAACAGAAGAGAAAGAAGCACGTACCTCCATACTTCAGTAACGCAGAATTCAGTCTCTTGTCAACTCTGAGCACACTCAAACGGGTGCAAAGTTCCTTCAGAAAATTCATGCATACGGAAACGCTCCAGAAGTTCAAACGGTCTGCATGTAAATTATGATTATAAATACAATTCCATGACAATAAAAGACCCCAAGATAAGGAACTATCTCATATATAGCTGACCTAAAACTATGCAAACTCGCACATACCCTTAGATACCTAACCCAATAACGAAAGTTTCATAAGGGCATTTGAGCAGGCTACCATGAGGCAAAAGATCATCTTTCTAAATAGATTGGATTCAGATAACCAAACTCTAGCCGAATTGAGAGAGTATTCAAGCTGAAGTGACATCATAAGTTCGCTGTTTCTTTAAGCTATCAATCCCAAGAGAGTTAAAATTCTCCCATTTCTCCCATTTTCAAGACAATCATACTACTTATTTCCTTATTCTGGGGTTTTTTTGCTTGTTTTGGTGGGGTGGGGGCGGGCGCAGCTTTTGTGGTGGTAGGATGGCAAAAATGAGAAAGGAAAGATACAAGGAATACAGATGAATCTAAACTGTCTAGAAAAGAAGACTGAGGACTCGGAAATAGTCTTACAGTACAACTTCACGATTATGAGATAATCTATGCTGATTGCTTCCAATTGCCTGCAACACATCAGAAGTTTCCGGTCCAACAGCTCCGCCAGCTACAATTGATGGGACAGAAGCATTTGGAGTCCAAATCTGGAGACAGATCAAGAAGATTAAAACTAACAGATTGTAGCTGCTTTCAGATCAAATCTTCATTATTAAACTCACCTTTATTGTGTTGTCAATCCCACTGGTAGCCACAACACAATCAAATGGATGGCACTGTACACAGTTGACAACTGCAAAGTGCAATTGACATTATCACAGATTGTCCCCAGAAAAGGTATAAAAATAAGGGAATAGAACATACCAGCTTCATCTCCAGACAGCATTTTTATCAGTCTACCTGTTTGCTTTTCCCAAATATACCATCGACCATCATCACTTCCACTAGCGATGTACTCACCTGGAAACCAGAGTAACACATTAACAATATAAGGACCATATCCGCTCCGATATAAAACCCAGCAATTGAGGAACAAAAGAATAACTGAAGTAATCAAAGAACCAGTTACTCTTGGCCACTGGTCACTACCTTTTTGTCCAAGAAAACTAGCCTGTTTAATGTCGGTCCCCACATTACAATGGCCAACATATCTCTGTTTCATATCAATTACAGTCTCTATCTGCAGCATAAATAGAGGAATGATCAAAGTCAATAACTAAAAGCAAACAAGTAACCCTCTCTAGGAAACCACTCTTTTATCTTTCTCTCACTTAATATATCACATCAAATGTAGACATCAAGAACTTTATTACATTCGAATAATATGATCCATCACATATCCTGAGACAATAATAGATAGAAAAACAGTAGACTCGAATGCCCACCTGATGAGGTGTCTGATCATTTTGTGATGATGAAGGTGACCCACATGACCCATTTGCGCGGTTCCTATCCCTAAATGAACCAGCTCTTCTATGAATTCTCAGGTTTAAGCTTCCATGAACAATGTTAGGTTCAACATCATGCACTTCATCACCCGATACTGATGTTTCAAAGTCCAGCTCCACTTCCTCATCATAATCAGAATCCTCTCTTTCAGACCTTGAACTATCTTGTGAATTATCACTGTTGGCCTCCGAACGGTACAGTAGGTCACTCCGCGATAGTGCTCTTCCACTACGAGGTTCAGGCCTTGAAGCCTCATCACTTCCCTTGCTAGATTTTTCAGCTTCAGCTAGTCATACACGCAGAATTATATATCAATACAAATCAACAACCTTTTTTCTTCTCATTAAAGTACATAACAAGAAAGTTAACAATTTCAAAGATTACACTGGAAAAGAACTTAAATAGTTGATGTATCTGCCAATTCAAAGTATTTTAGTCATCCTACAAGAATTCTCATTTGAGAAGCAACTAAAGGCAAAAATAAGAAGCAACCATGCTCCTAGTGGACCAGTTCCAATCCATGATTACTCCTTATACAGGAAACATGTAATAAAACTCTACTTCCATACAAGGTGACTATGAACCAGAGTTAATGGCCCTTTCTCAATAAGCTTAACAAGAAGGCCATGAGAAGGCTCTTGATATCCGCTCTCCTCCCCCCACCCCCACAAACCCCTTTTCCCGAAGCAATAAGTTAATAGAAGTAGCATAGACATGAAACTAAGGGGGTCTAAAAAGATATCCTAACGAATCTAGCAGTTCACAGGAAGGGACCCAAATATTGAAGTTCACAAACCTGCTTCAAGATTCTTTCTCAAGTTCTCCACCTGCTCTGCAAGTTCAATATTTGATGGTGCCCGACATTGAGCGGCAATGGCGAACTCCAGAGCTTCCTTGTGTTTTCCCAGCTGCAAGAAGCTAACAATAAGAAACTAACCGTAATCACATGCATTAACTTCAGATCTACACCTTTTGATTTTTACAACATTCAAGGATCCTTGTAATTGTGCATTTTCTAAGACACTCTTTCCAGAACAGGATACCAACAGGTGAAACCTTCAGTCGGTCACTCCAACTAGTATTATCACTACTTTGCAAAGCAAGGCACACAGATCATAAATTTACATAAAGTTTTTGAGAAATGAGTACATAGTATCATGCCCCATGCTTAAAAGGAGAGAATATAACCCCGATTGAGAAATACTAGGAGGAAAACACTCCTCAGTCAGAAAACAAAGGGTACAGACACAGCTACGTTAATATGCAGGAACAAATGCCTCCATTGATAGTGAAAACACCAGGCAAAGAGCAAACATATGGTAACTTTCTTGAATTGTAAACTCTGAACAAGACATTTAAGTTGGTGGCACAACAGATTTTAGGTCAACCAATGACATTTAGCTTTAGACTGCTTGATAAATAAAAAACACAACATACTTACCTGTGACAAAGCTTCTGACATAAGATGAAGTGCCTTAAAAGAGGAACTTTCGATTGTACGAGCATTATAGCAATCCCTTATTGCCATGTGAACATCATTTTTGCACTTCCGCTGAAAAATTAAGAAATCCAATACATCAGAAAATTTATCTGACACAAAAACTATGGAGCTATTCAACCCCAAGAATATTTTATAAACCTTAAGATACAAGGCTGCACGTGTGCACAAACATTCATGCCTAAGTGTGGGGCCAACATCACCGCCATGCCCATCTAACAATTCATTGCACGTCTCAATGCCTAAGTAATAATTTCCTTCATCTAAGGACTTTTGAGCAAGTTGAACCAGCTTCCTGCACTTCTCAACCTGCAACAACCATATCATGCAATCAGCTTTAGCTCAAGAAACAAATAGAGAACAACTGCTTTGTACTGTACTGGAAGGCACCAACTAAAAAGAAAGGTTTGTGAAGATGAAAATTTACGTTAAGAGGTTGTAAAGATGCATACTGTGGAAGGTTCTTGAAAACCATTTTTGAATGCATAAGATATTGGTTGTTGCAGTTCTTGCCCATTGAGAGTCGGATAAAAGGTCATTAATTTTGAATAATCTCCAGAAGCATATTGCATTGCATATCCATCTGTTAAAGGACAGAACAAGAGCTTAAGAAATAATTCATCAACTTGGTCATATGTTAAGAGGTTGAAAGAAAAGGAATTAACCCACTGAAGGACTGAATTGATTTCTTTACTTGTGGAGTTGGATTCACAAGTTGAAGAATCATACCATGATTTGCATTCATCAGATACACATGCTCTCCACTATAACTAAGAAGAACCTCATCTCCACTTGGACTAAACGTAACATGAGTGAGGTGCAAGGTTGAACGCCCCTGAAAAAGTGACCAAGGGTTGGATCTCATGTAGGCAACCTCTAGAAAAGTTAAACCAACTTTAATGACTAAATACCAATATTACGAAATGCATGTTCTAATTGCGAAATGCATGTGTCAACATTATAGCCCAAAAAATAGCAGTAGCCTGTTACAAGGATTTAAATTATGATATAAATAATCAATGGAGAATACAAGACATGCAAATTTCTTTTCTGAAGTCTTTTACCTACATTCTGTTGAGTTTGGTTTTGATGATGATGAATGCAAAACATCCATGAAAAAGATGCAAAGTTGCCGACTTGCGTAGAGAAAACAGGGAAACCGAAAAAAGAGCCAAAAGCAATAAAGAAAAGTACAATTAGCTCAGGAGAAGTGAACTGACACGCTCAGACAGATGCAGAGGGCAGAACTAGTTAACACAAGAAGGTGGTGGCATCCTCTTCTGACAGGAAGACAGGGGAGGTAGCATCCTTCTATCATATAGACGGGCAAAGCCATCACTGCAGACAAGATAATAATCAATTTAACCCACAATGACCAAGGAGAAAAGATCTGAGAAAAAGATTGCAGTCAGGAACAGCACACACCTCCCGCCAACCAGGAGCAAATGAGGCCTAGTGGTACTGATGTCACAAGATTTTAGGGAGAGCATTTGCTTAGGTGGTTCAGCAAGAGACTTCTTTGCTCCAAATCGCAAATCAAGCTGCCATTAAGTACTAAATGTGAAAAAACAATGATCTCCAAGCATATAAAAATTTGACGAAGGTGAAATTTTCAAAAGAAGAAAAAGGCATTCAGATTCAGAAGATCAAAAAAAGGAAAATTAGGTAAACATATCCAATATTAATTTAGAATGTTCTCAATCAATAGTTGTAAGAAAAAAAAAAATTCTGCCTTAGCCTACTTTCAATTGCATTAGCACACATGTACCTCATATTCAATGGTCTATGCAGTGATGTATTGACACAATGATTGACCAGCAAGCATTCAATCAAGTTCAAATTTAAAACTACTAATAAATTAATCTTTTCTTCTGTGGCAGGAAGTGAGTATACGATCTCATTAAAAAGAAAAAAAAGCATAATATCGATCAAGTGATAAATTCAAACCGTGTCTGCCCTAAGATGTAAAAAAACTTGAATATATCTATATGATAGGAAGAAATGTCCTCTGTATGCGCCAGGAATATAGAAACTACCAGCTCATTAGCAAAATTTCATGCACTTATCCAAAGCAAAAAAACAAAAGAGAAGAAAAGAGATAATGTAAGTCAAAATGAAATTGACCTAATCTTGTGAGGAAACACCACAAGCTCAGGCAAAGGTCAGGAAAAATAGGCTGACACTTCAACGACAAGAAACTCATGATTATAGTTGAAAAACTCCTGACCTTCACTAAAATTGTTTCTCTTACTATTTGCATCCATATATGTCTTTCTTTACCTCTCTTTTTTGGATATAATCAAGTGAAGAAGTAAAAAAACATCTCCAACATTTACAAGAAGGACTATGTCAAATTAACAGACATGAAAACCTAATTATTTGCAGACTATTTACAACTAAGAAATAACTACTTCCAAAAAATTTTGACTGCCAAAACGCACCAATAAGACAGAAAAAAGAACAGACTTAATCAACTGGAATGTTATGACAAAAAAGAACAGGATAATTCCATATAAGTTTAAACATACTAGAACATTGCGACATTCTTGAGGACAAGATCCAGCTTGCGGGCAAGAAGTAGCCTCCCGAAAGTCATGTTGTCTTAAAGTCCCATCTTCACTTGCACTCCATACCACATTGGGGTTCCCTACTTCAACCTGCAACAGGCCAACAGAACATGAAAGTTATGGGATGAAAAAGGTACCTGACTCTACTTTTCTATGTAACTGCACCAAAACTAATCCATTTCTAATTCATGTTAGGTGATCTTACAGCTAGCTTTTTCACTCTTTTATTGTGACACCGATACAATGCCAACGGAGCAATGGCATTATTGTCTGGACCTCTTCCACTTAAGTGAGATAGATTAAACAACCGAACCTGGAAGGTGAAAACAATTCATGCCATGTCTAAAAGGTACATATATTTCACCTGCACATGTGGTAACCATTAAAAATTATAATTCATTTGAACATTACTTCTGCATCTCCAGCTCCAGAGACAACTAGATCATCTGAGGTTTCAGGAACAAACTTTGTGCAGAAAATGTTTGCTGTATGCCCACTGTCGATAGAATGCAAAAGCTTTCTGCTGCTATAACTCCATATATTTATCTGCAAAAAGTTTGGAGCATTAATAGATGTCTCTCAAGGTCAATATATATACCCTCGTTTTTTTTTCTTCTAGCAAGGGGCCATTACTGGATATAAGAGAATAATAATCTTAGTATTCTATGCATCAAACTAGCTACAAAAACGAATAAACCTCCTATCAAGATCAAATTAAACCATAACAGAATGACAACAATATCCTGGTTAAGAGAATCAATATTGTAAAAAATTAAGATCCTCCTTGTCATGATTTCAATGTCAAGTCACTTTAATGACAAACACACATATACATTTATTTCAATTGGTCTAAGCATGCAAGGTCACTCCTCACACTCATTTCAACTTGATCAACTTATTAGCTCACCGAAATCTGACATCCATTTACTCACTTATTCCTTCACAATTTATCAGATAACAGTGTAACCACACGCCCTGTAATCTCCAGGCATACTTCTTTTTCTTTAAACCAACTCTTTTGGTGAGCATCCAAAGCACACAAGCAAGGAAACAAAATTCACAGAGAACCACACACAATCATGCATAAAAAGAAAATTCCAATGAGGACTTCATTTCTTCCACCATACTAAATATCTTCCTTTCGTAGTAAAAAATATATATATATTAAATATCTTTCTTGTAATTAGGGCATATGTAAGCATCTGTATGAGTGCATAAGCAAGTATCATACCCGTGTATCATCTGATCCAGAAATCAATAGAGATCCTTTAGAATTCCATGCTATAGAATTAACACAACCCTCATGTCCCTGTCAAAGAAGAAATCATAAGACGACAGTAAATCTGAAAAATATTGATAGCTTGATAGAAATCAAGCAGTATACATAATACATGGGATATACAGGTGTTCCTAAGAACACAACAATCACATAAGATAATTGGCTTTAAAGATGTTATACAAACTCAGCAATCTATAAAGAATGTCTATACCATAATCCATTGAAGTCAAGTAGAGACACTTTGTATATACTTTATAAGCAAGTATATAACAGCACATAAAAAAAAAATCAAATTAGCTAAGGGTACACACAGCAAATAACAGACATATAAACAAGACAATGTTGTCAAGGTGTGCAGTATTAAGTATCATTGATCTTCTTAACCTCCAATTCTCTTTCCTGAGCGAGTCTCCGTATCAATGACGAATGCATTTGCAAGCTGTGATTCATGTCCTGCATGCATACCAAATTCATTATGCTCACAAAGAAACAATAAATTGCTCAAACAAAATATGACATTAACATTTCCAGAGAAAAGAATATTCCTAGAACAAAAAGTAGGTCAGAGGGTATCATTCATTAAAATACAGACTGTCTAACCATCCCGCGCGAAAAATATATCTAATAGAAGGAAAAAAGAAAAAAAAAAAGAGCAGCCTGTGACAGAACCAAAAGCACAACGCTATGAGCCGTCAAAATCTGACCACAAGACTTTGTAAGATGACAAGCATAATTCACACGCTTCCCGACATCCGATGCCCGATAATCTACTTCATCATAAATGGAATCCCTAGTACAAAGACTCCGCAGCGCACGAATGTAACCAATCATAAAAATGACAATGCAAACGATCAATCCTTCGAACGAAAAAGAAAACAGCTCAAATTCACTTATCAGCAAAAACAAAAAAGGTCGATTGTTATAATCATTGAAGCTTATCAATACCCGAAGCAAAACATTATGTAGCTATAAAAAGTAATCATTTCATACTTTTCAACTCTAATTCAACCAACTAGCTTCATTTAATCACTAGCATCATCACATCTCGACGCGAAACCTAAAAATCTTGGCGAAATATTTTAAAAAACAAAGAATTCGAGAAAATTACAGGACGAAGGTCGAGGCATCTATTCTCCACCAAATTAAAGATATTTCCATCGTGAAAACCGTACTTCTCCATTCCACCGAAACCACCAAACCCTAACTCGGTGCCAATCGAATAAATTACAGATTGATAATGTTTCCGATCCCTCGAATACGTAGCTTCAGTTCGATTGTTTCTTCTCTGTGTGTTCCTCTCATATGTAGTGACGAACGCGATTATCATGGGAGTCGTACGCGACCGACAGCGCGTGCACTTTCTCGTCCGTTCCTTCTACACTTCTCTACGGTCCTAGTCATTTACTTTTTTATCATATTTATATCTTTAGGACGGGGTCGTATTGAATTTATAGTTCCATGATTAGCAAGGGCAATTTTGGAAAGTCAATGAGCTGGAATTGTCTATGCTGCGTTACATTTAAGCATCGCTCATAAACCATAATGATTGTTGCGCACCGTTCATCTTATGATTAAGGTGCTCATTTTAGACTGGAAAAGGAGCCCATTGGGCTTTATGGCTGCTTTATATACAAACTCAAACTTCCAAAGCCCATTCGCAATATTTTCTTCGCGCAAATTCCATGAGATGTTGTTGAATATCAAAATTTATAAATGAAATTATTTCTGCAATGTCAAAATTCAAGAATGGAACAATGAAATTAAGTGAAAATATGTCCCACTAATTTGAGTTTGAAATAGAATTAACTACTTTTACTTGATAATAAACAACTTAATTCGTTGATCTCTTAATATAAAATCCCATAATAGTTTGTTTTACTTTTATTCTCAAAACAATAATCTATAAATGTCAATTTCCATAGCCGTAACATAGTTTCAAGATATGTTTCAGACGAATCAAGAATAAAATTTTAGTAGTCAATATTTTTTTTGTTAAATAATTCATATTTAAATACTTTTAGCATATGACTAATTCGAATTTGAGCGGAGTAATCTCCTCATATGGACCCATTTGGTGCTTGAGGTGATATTGGGTTGCAACATGAGAAAGTTGTCAGTTTTTTTTTTCAACAAAAAATGTGTGATTTAGTAGTTGCAGGTCGAAAAAACAGCAAGAGTGAGAGAGCAAAATTTGTTGTTGTATAGAGATAGAGAAAATGATTTGTGAAGAAATGGTGTGGGTGAGGGGTTGTGTAGTTATGTAGAAGGAATGGAATATATGCCTCAACCCATCGGTGTCTCTTTCGTATGCGGGAGAGTAGGGTTGGTGAAAACGTGAAAGATCTTCATTGACTACACATGATCTATAACAACCATTCACCATGGATGAAAATATGGTCATGTTCTTCGACGTGGAACTAATTGTGTGAAAATGGAAAAGCACGAGATCATCCTTGGGATTTTGTTGCATGATTTGCAAATATAGATCCTCTTTTCCAAGTTGCCAAATATCGTCAATGTTATACTCTACTGAATCATTGGTGTTTTACCACCCAAAATCAATTAGTTTTCTAGTTTATAATGTTTCGTTCATGCTCTAATTCTCCGAAAATATTGCTTGTTAATCTTAAAAATATTTGAAACTCTTTATATAAGTTTTAGAAGACGTGCCAACATTATTTTGACCATTTTATATATTCTAAACCCTCTCATCAATTTAACGAACACCAAATAAATAATGGCTTTCCCCCTCTAAGAGTATCTCCAACGTTACTATTTATTTTAGAGAATAGTTTTCATTTAAACAGAGAATTCAATCATTAATTTCTAAATACAAAGAGTAAAAAAATTATTTAACTTCAATGCACTCTTCAAGGGCTTGTTTGTAAATTGTAAGGCTTAACAAATAATAGATATAATATATATAACAAATAACAAGTTTTTAATTAGTGAAAAAAATTAAATAAAAAGAGTGATACGTCTTTTAAAGAAAAAAAGCATGAAATATGCTAAATGCTCTCTTTGCCATAAGCCCCAAATTTTTAACTTTATTTTATTGGAACTAGAGATATTTAAATAAACCACTTGGATTGTTTTTTTAATCTGAACATTTTCTCTTAGAATTAAACTCTCAACTGGAAATGCTTTAATAAGTGTTTTCCCGTGGACTTAAAAATTATCCACTATAATGAACATGAGAATCGGATGGTGTAATTCATGTTTTATAACATAATTAACAAAAAAAAAAGCTAACAGAAAGGAAGGAGTGCATAAAATAGTAATTAGAAGAAGAGTCCAATAGTCCCTTGGAGCTAGCTTAAGTACTTGGTGAGGTTCTAGCTAGTAACCAAAGAAAAGTGCAGTACGCATGATTGCAACAATGAGATAAACCAAAATTCACGGCGAATAGGCGGAAAACAGGAAGAAGAGACAGCAGTGGCCGGAACTCACATGTGATAAGCTCACCAAAATAATGCAAATAGGGGTGGGTTGGTCCCATCCCATCACCTTGTGAAAGATGGAAAATGTTTGCACTATTTCATCCATCATGCGTAGATGAAAGGAACCCCCACACTACCACATCAGTCTCGTTTCATAAATGTTTGCATGCGACGTCAGTACACAGGCATCCAGACAACCATCGATCCAACCAATCACCACACTACAATAATACAATGACACAAAACTCACAATCATATAGAAAACAATACCACAAGCAATACAAACACACATAGACTTCACATAATACAAGTACAATTACGAAAGAAACCAACCATTAGGGACTAAGACTCGGTGCTAGAAATGACTCCAGTATCACTATACGAGGTGTGAACATCAGCTGAGTTGGGCGATGACCCAGAATGAGCTGCCAGATTGGATGGAGGAGGTCCTCACTCGTGCAGTGCCGTGAATCACAGCAAAGATAAGCCATGGAAAAGATAAATAACATGACAAGAATACAAAAAGTACGAGAAAGTGAAGATTGGGAACCAAACCAACCAAGGACAAGAAGCGTGCAGTCATAATCTTTCCAAGGGGTCCCTCCAGCAGAATAACTAAGTCTTGTGATTTACACAGTAACTTCCCACGCCCAGTTGTGGGAACCACTTTCTCCAAACCCTACGACTTCGCTTCATGATTCACCTCTCTTTAATCAAACATTACACACTGCATTTTGAAACCATTCTCAGCTCCCTCATCAAATCATTGAGCAAATACCACCGGATAGGTTTAGGTCGGTCCCTCCTTTCTGATTTGCATCTCCTTCACTAGAATCCATTTGTACCCTTCAAGATCAACGATCTGGTGCATATTTTACTTGCACTGCTTATTCATCACAACACCATATGAACTTATAATTCAATAAAAGGCGAAAATACTAAGATGGGTTCTATTTATATTTGCTCAGAAACATGCTGGAATTCAGGGAGCACCAAGTCATAAAGCTTTGGCCTTGAGTTTCAAGTGTCTCAAGTACTGAATAGCTTCATCGAGAATAAAAATAGCGTCCTTGCCCTTTCCACCAGGAATCATGTTCTGCAGAACATTCACAGTCTCACGTATTTTTTCTTTTCTCATCTTCTTGTTACCGCATTCATAACCCATTTGACCGGATGCCCAATTCATGTCATCTGCACACCTAGATTCTGCATCATCCTCGTACTCTAAACCTCCGATTGGTTTCACAGAACTGGCAGTGTCAACAAGTGACGGTATATCACCATAGTACCTGCCAAATAGCTTTCTCTTTCTGCTTGAGACATCACAACTTGCAACCTCTTCTTCACTATGATCGAAACA
>CAODLS011289023.1:0-10885 GCA_948243855.1 Flueggea neowawraea | reverse complement strand
TTCTTGAATCAAAACCACAATCTTGTCATAGCCGATGAAGGTTTAATCCGAGAAACATGCCACAACACTAAAGTCCCAGAACTATGTGAACAATGTTTGGACTCAAACCCTATCTCAAAAGAAGCTGATGTGATAGGGATTGCCACAAACATAGTACAATGTGTAAGTAACCATGCGAAGTTCTTACAGTCCAATATGACTGATCTTGCTTCCAAGCTCGGTATCGCCGAGGAATTGAAGGAGGCTTATTTAAATTGCAGTATAGGGTACTTGGGAGGTAGAAAGAAATACTTGTTCAAGGTTGGATCATGGTTGAAGAAAAGAGATTTTGATGGCGCCAACCGATTCATCAGCAGTGCGGTTTATATTCAGTATGCTTGTCGTGAAGATCTTGAAAATCACAAGTGGGAGCCTGAACCCAATATTATTTATGACATGAATTCTTATGATGATCTTTCCGTGGCCGCCATGAGAATCATTGATAGACTCTAGTGGGGATTGATGATGATGAGGGAATGTCTTGTGTGTGGTTATATGGTAAATAAGATGAAGTTGGGCCTATATTGATTTTCTTGTTTATATTATTTTACACTATGGTCTATGGATTTGTAATATTTTGTGATAAATCACTCTTTTTATTAGTTTTTAATAGTGCATGTTGCGTATGTTGACAACCTAAAACATTTGTGTTCTAATTCTCTTAGGCATTTAACAACAATAGATTATTGGTCTAGTGGTATTAAGATCGGTAAAATTAAAGACAAATTATAATTTGTGGTGTTAGAGTCGCTAGAAAAATAATCCATAATTGTTATTCTAATTTAGGAACATGATTACATGTAAGAAGATTGAGTGAATTTTAAAAACAAAATGGTTATATTATATTAAGATTGGTAATATATTCACTAAACGAACACCACCAAAATTGTTCTAGAATTGTTCTAGTGCTATTAAAATTATCGATTTAAAGGTTTGACTTGATGTTATAGTTGTGTTTAACGTTAAGGGTTTAATTTGGAGCTGTAATTATATTTAGCATCAAAAGTTGAATGGTTTAATTTGGAGTCATAATCATTTTCAGTATGAAGAGATGGTTTAATTTGGAATCTTTGATATTCTCAACATGAAGAGTTGAATGGTCATTTGATTTGGAATCATAATCGTTTCTAACATTGAGACGATGAGAAAATGTCAAAAGTATTAATTTCTAAAGAAATTTGAAATCAATTCTAAAATTGTCCCTAGTATTAAGGAATTAAGTTAATTGTAAAAATAAATACTTCAAATATCAGAAAATTTATAATTTTATCTAGAATAATTAATCAAAACATTTTTGAAAAAAAAAATTGAAGGAAAAAATGAGCTAGTTATTGTGTAGCAAAATCTGTAACAGTAGTATTGTGAGTGAATCAAATTTTTTTTGAAGAGAGTGCGTGTATCAATTATGTTGTCTCTAATTGGAAATTTTTGCTATATTTAGTTAAAAATAATAATTTTTATTTTCTATTTTGTTTCTATTTTTTAAAATAAAATAGAAAACAATAGAAAATTTTAGTTTTTCATGAATAATTTTTTTATTTTTTTTATTTTTGTTTTCTAATTTTCTAAAAAACAATAGAATTTTTTTAACTAAACAACCTCTAAAAATGGCTCTCAGCTCATTCACGTATATACAAGCTACTTGGTCACACCACATGCTTCCTCCCTCCACCTCTCAACCACCATTTTCAAACTCACACACACCTATAATTTCAGAGATAATTGCAATGATGGTACCTAAAATTTCTAAAATGTTACGTAAAACTTTCTAAAGATATTTTTGCTACACAATGACCATTAAAATTTACCACTTGTTTCAATAGTGGTATCCAAGGTAATTGAGTCAGCTGAACTGCTAGTCAGGCATTGAAACGTGGAAAGAAAATAACTACGTTAGAACTCCATTCCCGTCGTGACACACGAACCATTAAACTAAAATTAGGAAAAAAAGTTCTGAACTCAGCTAAGAAACTCAAGAATTTTAACTCAACAAAATTTAACTCGTATTTTGCAAGCTTTTTTTTTTAAAGTAAGATGAGAAAATTTTCTATCATTTTTTTCGAAAATTAGAAAATAAAGATGAAAAAATAAAATATTTGTTCAAAAAATACTTTTGATTAAGAAACATATTTTTTAAATATTTTTAACTTTTAGAAAATAAAAAACAAAAACAAAAATAAAAAAATTATTTTCTAAACTAAGTATAGTGTAAACTTCTGAGCAAATCGGAAAAGGGGCTGCATACTTTTGCCTCCCAAATTAACTCGACCACCGCCGGCTTTGGCGCTAAGACTTGAGAGAACACCTTTGACATGCAGTTTTTCAACATCCACATCTTTTGACAGCACTTGCAGTTTTAGATGTTGAGATAAGAAGAGAGACAAGAGATGAGCAAGAAGTGGAATAGAGACGATGTGAGGGCGTTTGAAAGAATAATAGATTATGATTTTTTATTTTTATTTTTAAGAATGGGAAGTGATGATGGAGTGAAGAAGGGAAATTGACAATATGATAACATTTGTTTTTTCTCTATTTACCCTCATCCTTTTTTTTTCATTGATAACCGTATACACTATATTAAGACGCTCACAAAAGTTTAAAATTGAAAAATTGCTTGTAAAAAAAAATGACAGTAATGGAATGTTTAAACACAAAATTTTAGCTCATTCGTATAGTTCCAAATTCTACCAATAGGTTTGTAACTTATTCGTAATGGAGACGACTCCAGCCTTAAAACATCGCAGCTATTAAGTTCGGTTTTGATGATGATGATGATTGCACAACATTCATCAAAGAAGTACAAAGTTGCAGACTTAATGATATTTGGCATCAAGGCACTCTGTCGATTCAATAAAGTACGTTAATGAAGAACAAGACACCTTAATGATCATCAAGGCACATTGATATATAAAAAAATGGCAACTAGGCACGTTGAAGATCTAACAACACGTGTAGATAATGACTGAAGCTTACTGGCATATCTCTCTGATTCGTTAACCCACGTTAATGGTCAAGAATGCACGTTATCAAGGAATTAACTCAGAAGTAGTCATCAAGTCATTGCGTTAAGAAGACGTTGATGCAATCAAGAACGCCCGTTATCAGCATTGAAGAAAGATGAACAATGCACGTTGTTGTTGTATAACGCACGTTGACGAGGTTCAGATGGAGACAAAGATGAGACGCTCCTCGAGATTTGAATTTGAATATTCTCTGACATGCTGACATGGATTTCAAAGGTGCAATCTTGATTATATCTGACAACGCACATTAAAGAATGAACAAGGCATGCTGATGAACATTTGGGTAAAAGTGCTTATTCTGGAATGAGGAACAAGGCACGCTGATCATTCATTAAGGCACGTTGAAGGGTTTATCAACTAATGCTAATGAGCATCAAGGCACGCTAATGAAAGTAGTCGTCAGAACAGAAGCGATACAACTTCAACAACACATGCTAATGGCCAACAACACACGTTGATGTTCTATGCACACTTGAAGAACGCACGTTAATGAGGAACAACGCACGTTAATGATGGTGACGTCAATTAAAACAGAATTTTCCATTCTCTCACAACAGCTACTTCGAGGTTCCAACGGTTCTATATCTAAGAGTGGCTAAAATAGACATCTTAAGACAGAAGAGAAGTGACAGATACACTTGCTAAGAATTGTTATTCACTCTATCTCTCTTCTCTACCTTTCAAACCCATTTGATCTATTTATTTGCTATCTTGTTTGAGCTTTAATATGTTATATCTTGAGTTGACTTTTGTATCAAGTAAGGTCATTTGCTTGGGGTAGATAGGTTTTATTGTTGTACCTTAGAAAAATAAGAAGAGTGGTTGCTAGTGAGCCTTAGAAAACTAAAGGTGTAGGTTTTCTAATTTGTTACCTACAAAAACTAGAGGTTTGGTTTACTTGTTTTGTCCTGAAAACAAGTGGTTTCGGTTTTCTAGTTGAACTCGCAAAAACTAGGGATTTGGTTTGCTTGTTTTGTCCTTAAAACAATGTGTAACGGTTTGCTTGTTGATCATGCAAAAACAAGTATTGTAAACGGTTTTCCTTCACCCGGAAGTGAGGAGATAGTGGATTGAAATTCTCTAGTGGATCTAAAAAAGTGGACGTAGGTCAAGGAGGACCGAACCACTATAAATCTTGGACTTTGGTATTTCTCTTCCCTTCTCTCTTTGATATAAATCTTTGTATTTGATTTATATTATTGTGCGTGAATTGCATTTTTTATTTTTAAGTTGCTTCCATGTTTAATTTTTATTCTGATTTAAAAGAACTTTGTTGTTTGTTTTAGTTTGCAAAAGATTTTCAACAAAATGTTTAACTTGCAAAAAATCCAATTCACCCCCTCTTAGATTGTCATTCCTATTGGGACCGATATTTTTAGTTGGTATCAGAGCTTGTGCTTTTGATAATTATTTTTGGCTTAACATCCAAAGAGTTAAAGATCTCAAAAATGGCATTTCTTGATAGCAGTCATAGATACGAAGGATTGACTATTAATAGAGATCCTTTCTTTGATGACAGTGATTGCCTCTATTGGAAAACAAGAATAAGGATGTTTCTGAAATGTGAAGCAAAAAAAATATAGGATGCAGTAGAAGAAGGTCCTTATGTCCCCAAAAAGACTATTAATGGTGTTCAAAGGATCAAATCAAAAGAAGAATGGACCGAGCATGACAAAGAGATGGTGCAATATAACAACAAGGCTATGCACATACTTTTTTGTGCACTTAGCAGAACTCAATTCAACAAAGTCCAAAGTGTGAAAATGCACATAAGATTTGGAAGACTTTAGAGATTACTTATGAGGGCACCACACAAGTCAAAGTGAACAAGATCTCTTTCTTTGTTCATAAATATGAGATGTTCAAGATGAAGGAAGAAGAATTCATTCAAGAAATATTTGATCGCTTCAATGGCCTCAAATCTCTTTAAAAATTATATACAAATTCTGAGATTATGAGGAAGAATCTAAGGTCTCTACCTAAGTCATGGGCTTCCAAGAAAGATGTCATCTTAGAAGCTAAGGATCTCAATTCTTTGCCATTGGAGGAGTTTCTTGGTTCCTTACTCACTCTTGAAATGAGTATAAAAGAGGATGAAGAGAAGGTAGGCAAGAAGAAGAAGAAAGACATAATCATTGCATTGAAGACATCAAAGTATATTGAAAACTCAAGTAAGGATGATGATTAAGAGGCTGATGATGTGGAGTACCTCACAAAAAAAATTCTGCAAATTTCTCAACAATGAAAGAGAGGTAAAGAAGGTCAGCATGAGGAGGAATAAATTGATTTTCTATGAATGTAATGAACCGGGCCATGTTAAATCGATCTGCCCTTATTTGAAGAAACATGGCAAAAGAAGGAAAAAAAGATTCCTTGATGACGATTCAAGTTCCAGTAGTGATGACGATGAAGTTGGAGGAATATGCTTGACAGTCCATGCCAATGTGGTACCCTTTCCTTTAACTTAAACCTTGCTGATTTTTTTAATTTTTGTTGTATATATGATTGTTGTTTGCTGTAGTGATTTGTTATTGTTCATTCATAATATTTATACATGTTTGATATACTTTGTTGCATTGATTGATGGAATTTGATTAATTAAACATGTGAGTCGATTGCTTGGATTGATTTTTTGATTATCATAGGGGGAGACACGTTTTTGTTACTACTGTGCATATTTTGCAACAAATAGGGGGAGTTTTATTTCCTACATGCTACATTTACTTATGCATTTGCTTAGGGGAGCTATAATTGTGTTTATTAATTCCTTTGATTGATTGGGGAGAATGTTGATTTTTTTATGTCCTTTTTGATGATACTAAAAAAGGGAGAAGTGTTATATGAATTTGCAAGTTATATTTCAATTGGTATCATCTTTATTTTGAACATTGTGATTATTATTGTGTTGGACTAATCAAGTGACAAGAAATGAAATCCTTGATCAAATTGATTGTTATTGGTGAATAGATGTTCAAATTCATATATGTTTTGTCATCATCAAAAAGGAGAAGATTGTTGAGTTCGATTTTGATGATGATGATTGCAAAACATTCATGAAAGAAGTGCAAAGTTGCAGACTTAATAATATTTGGCATCAAGGCACTCTGTTGATTCAATAAAGTGCATTAATGAGGAACAATACACCTTAATGATCATTAAGGCACGTTGATATATGAAAAAATGGCAACTAGGCACGTTGAAGATCCAACAACACGCGTAGATAATGACTGAAGCTTACTGGCATATATCTCTAATTCGCTAACGCACGCTAATGGTCAAGAATGTACGTTGTCAAGAAATTAACTCAGAAGTAGTCATCAAGCCATTGCATTGAGGAGACGTTGATGAAATCAAGAACGCCCTCTATCACCATTAAAGAAAGATGAACAACGCACATTGTTGTTGGATAACACACGTTGACGAGCTTCAGATGGAGATAAAGATGAGATGCTCCTCGAGATTTGAATTTAAATATTCTCTAACATGCTGACGTGGATTTCAAAGGTGCAATTTTGATTATATCTGACAACGCACGTTAAAGAATAAACAAGGCACGCTGATGAATATCTGGGTGAAAGTGCATATTCTGGAATGAGGAACAAGGAACGTTGATCATTCATTAAGGCATGTTGAAGGGTTTATCAATGCACGCTAATGAGCATCAAGGCACACTAATGAAAGTAGTCATCAGAACAGAAGCGATACAACTTCAACAACACACGCTGATGGCCAACAACACACGTTGATATTCTATGGACACTTGAAGAACGCGTGTTAATGAGGAACAACGCATATTAATGATGGTGATGTTAATTACAACGGGATTTTTCATTCTCTCACAATAGGTTCTTCGAGATTCCAATGGCTCTATTTCTAAGAGTGGTTATAAATAGACATCTTAAGACATAAGAGAAGTGAGAGATACACTTCCTAAGAATTTCTATTCACTCTATCTCTCTTCTCTACCTTTCAAACCCATTTGAGCTATTTATTTGCTATCTTGTTTCTAGGTCTTTGTGAGCTTTAATTTGCTATATCTTAGGTTAATTTTTGTATCAAGAAAGGTCGTTTGCTTGGGGTAGATAGGTTTTCTTGTTGTGCCTTAGAACAATAAGAGTGGTTGCTAGTGATCCTTAGAAAACTAGAGGTGTACGTTTTCTAGTTTGTTACCTGTAAAAACTAGAGGTTTGGTTTGCTTGTTTTGTCCTGAAAACAAGTGGTTTCGATTTTTTAGTTGAGCCTGCAAAAACTAGGGATTTTGTTTGCTTGTTTTGTCTTTAAAACAAGGTGTAACGGTTTGCTTGTTGATCCCACAAAAACAAGTGTTGTAAACGGTTTTCCTCCACCCTGAAGTGAGGAGATAGTTGATTGAAACTCTTTAGTGGATCGAGAGGAGTTGACTTAGGTCAAGGAGGACCGAACTACTATAAATCTTGGTTTTTGATATTTCTCTTCCCTTCTCCTTTGCTTTGTACTTGATTTATATTGTTGCGAGTGAATTGGATCTTTGACTTTTAAGTTGTTTCCGTATTTAACTTTGATTATGATTTAAAAAAATTTTGTTATTTGTTTTAGTTTGCAAAAAAATTTCAACAAAGTGTTTAACTTGCAAAAAATCTATTTTATCGCCTCTTAAATTGCCATTCCTATTGAAACCAGTATTTTTAGCAGCTTTGATTCCTAGCGAGAGCAAACAAAATGACTTATGAAAAGAATTCTAAATTATAAAAGTATTCTCGATGTAGAAAATTAATTAAGTTTTGATGGCATGACAAACAACCGAGGCCTTTTCAAACACTAATTCGGTGCAATGTGGCCAGCTATTTGTCAACACTTACTGACATTAATTCTCAAACTTTTGTTTGTTTTAACTATAAACCAAAAACAAGCGGAGAAATTAACATTTGTCGAGTACCTTTGGTGCCAACTTTGTTGTTTATTTGCGGCTTCAATGTCACTTCTGAATAGGTCTCACCTTTGAATTAGTCTTGGTTTGCTTGCAGTTAGGCTTCGATCAAATCGACCCACCACCACGTCCAAACAAATCAATTGCGTACTTGAGGTTGCTAAAGATCAAATCAAGCCTCCCAGTACGATTCGAAGGATCATCTTCCATGCAAATTACCGATTGCTATCATTCGTCGGTAAATAGTGGAGAGTCGTAAAAAAAATTAGGGGCTTTTACAAAATTACAGAGATCAAAAATTGATATTACAAACGTGCGAACCCAATTATTGATATTACGAGCGTACGAGCACAATTTATAAATTACATTTTTACGTTATTGTATATATGTTATTTATATGTTGTTTATATGTACTATACATATATGTATTTTGTTTATGTTTTGTATATATATGTTTTTATGTTGTATATATGTTTAACATAGCATAAACAAATCATAAACGTAGTATATACAAATTACAAATATAACGTAAACAATTTATAAAGCTAATAATTGCATATTCTTTATCTTTGTAAAAGATGCACTTGTTACAAATATAATATAAACAAATAATAAACATAATATAAACATAGTATATACAAGTTACAAATATAGTATAAACAAGTTATAACACCAATACTTGTATGTTCTGTATCTTTGTAAAAGATATACAAATTATAAATATAGCATAAACAAATTATAAACATAGCATAAACATAGTATAAACAAGTTATAAAACTAATACTTGTTTATTCTACATCTCTGTGAAAAATATACAAGTTACAAATATAATATAAATAAGTTATAAATAAGAGTCCATAAAATTTGAAAATATGCATTTGTTAAAATGTAATATGCAAAAGTGAGTGGTGCAAAAAAAAATATTGTATTTTAAATGTATTGTGTAAAAGCCACAAAAATTTATTAATCACATCTTCTGCAATTGCTAATAACTAACAGTTGGGTTTGTAAACTTTCTCCGCCTATTGGTTCGAATTCTTGTTTTCTTGTTCTTAGATGAACATGCTCGTCACCAAAATCAAAATCTTGTTTTCTTTTTCTTTTATCATGAACAACCTTTTAATGTTTAATAATCTTCAATAAACTAGATAATACCTTGGAGGTCGAACTTCTTGTGCCTAGTGCTTCACAACTTAGGGTTAACCACAAAGATAGAGAGGAATGTCTGGCTGTCCAGGACCAATTATGTGGAATGAGTAGAAGAAAAAAGCATTACATTTTGTTTTTGAACTGAAGAGAAAAGGATCACATTCACATGCACTTTAACTGAGATGTCATTTTAGCTATAAAGCCATCAACATTCCTAGGCTTAGGGAATAGGTTCCTATTTGAGCATTCCCAATTCCAAGCTTCAGTAATCCATTCCAATATGGCAAGTTCAAACTAAAAGTAGCAAATAATAAATCTGTGGTGAAAATTGCTCAACAGAGACATCCAACGAGAAGCAGTCGTGTGTGTGTCTTATATAAACTGCAACTGTTTTCCCTCCATGCCACTTTCTTCCAACAAGTTCCAGACAAAACAGAAAATGTTGAGAGAGAAAAGATGGTAGTGAGAGAGTGACAAAGGTGAGCCCTTTTGCTTTGCCACATTTGGTGGGAGAGCCCTTGGTTTGGTACATGGATTTACTTTCACTCCTTCCAATACTAAAAGGATTCAATCTGTTTGGTGTCAAAAAAATTTACCAAGAAACCTTTTTCAGGGTAAAAATATTTTTGATCTCTATTACTTGATCACAACACTGACACAAAACGGTGTTTGTATTTCTTCAATTAAACTATACTACTATTCATATGTATTACAGTTCTAAAAAAATGTGTTATCTACCAAACTATAATCTATTTTTACTCAACCTCACGAAACCAGAAACAATTAACCAGAGCTAATTTGACTCGTTAAAAGATAAAAATTCTAAGTTAAGAAAAGAAAACCATGAATATGAAAAGTTATTCCCTGTTGCAATCTTTGTCTTGTCTGAATATCCTCTCTCTCCGACTTCTCTACTTCACTATCCACTGCAACAGAAGGTAAAAAAGAGAGAATGTTCAAAGCAAGAAATAATAATAAAAAGAACCCACCAAATTAGGCACCATCTTCTACAAAGCAAAAGCAGCCTCTGAGAGACAACCAGACAGTGCCATCACCCATCCTTTTATTCCTTTTAAAACTCCCTTCCATTCTCATTTGGACTTTTCCTTCTTGCCCTTTTCTCTTTTACATGCCCTTTCGCCTCTCCACATCATCCACCAACATAGTCTTCTAAGATTAGCCACATAAATCCACATAACTTAGCCTTCTTGGACTTTGCATTTTGGCTGCCGATTCTATTTTCCCTTTTTCATCAAACACATTCATTCAATAACAGGCTTTCACACACTTTATAAAGCATTCCATGATTTCAAAACAAACAAGCCCCTGTATATAGGAATATCAACTCACTACCTAACTAAAACAACTAAATACTTTCATCATTCTCACTACTATCAGATCATAATCGATCAATGCGCAGGGAAAGCTGCGAACACACCATCATCCGTTCTTCCATAGCTCTACTACAGGAAAGGTTTAGACAGTTGGAGAGAGCAAAGGAGATGAGGCAGCAGAAGGAGCTATTAAGACTGCTCTCGGAGACAGAGCCGGTTAGAACATCTGCAGCTTATGAACCATCCAAGTTTTTTCACTCTGAATTGATGCTTCCACCTGCACGACCCATCCAAGGAACTCTCTATGTCCAACCTAGAATGCAGAGCAAGCATACTGATCTCCAAGTCAATGAGACTCCAAAGTTAGCAAATTTACAGCCCGCAGATACTGTTATTTACATAAGAAATGACTTCGATGAATCAGATGTTGATAC
>CAODLS011288978.1:0-14378 GCA_948243855.1 Flueggea neowawraea | reverse complement strand
TCGATATGTACTCTTGTTGCATACATTTCTGATAATGTATGTTGTACAATAAACTATGTATAAGAAAAACATCTACTCTGTTTGTACTCTATTTGTACTCAGCAACATAATAAATAAGTCCAGAGCCAATCTTAATTCAATCTATACTCGATATGTACTCATGTTGTACTCATTTTTATTTGTGTAGAAGACTCTGTATTGTACTCTGTATGTGCTCGGTTACTGCTCAATTAACACTGCTATAGAAATTATGATTGCGTAAACAGTTGTGTTTACATCATATTCAACTGTATCCTTGTTCTGTACTTCGATTTGTCTCTTCTGGTCTAATAGATTTAAGATTTCAATATCGTCAAGGACAACTATCAGATTACATCTATGATGTCAAACAACTAATCATCATCTATGTGTTTTGCACTCGTGTTTTTTCCACTAAATAGAATCAGTTTTTCAGTAAAATCAAAGACAAGTATTGATGTGTTGTGTAGTACAATATCAAATAAATCATCATGAATGTGTTGTGTACTCATTATCAACTGTGTTGTATCTGTATTTCTCTTCGATCGGCGTTGCGTACTCACAAATTTGAACTCAAACTCAATCCCCAATCAAGTCGTCTTTGATAATAGTTGTTTGCATGACTGCTTCGATCGCCGTTGTAGATTTTCTATGGATCGGTGTTGAAAATTTGATATGGACATGTTTATGGAAGGTTACTACTGTCTTGGATAGATTTCGATTTTGTTAGAATCCTGAAGCGATTTGAGTTTGAGTTCAATTTGGAAATTGAATTTGTGTTTTGACGCTTTTTTGTGATATATATAGTGTTGTATTTTTGCAAGCATTAAAAGTGCGTGTTGTATTGTTGTTTCCTTTTAGGATATGTTGTATTTGTACAATTTCATTTATTAAAGTATAATATTTGTGTGCTTGACAAAAAAATTCACCATCTAATGAGTAATGTACTTAAGACTACGACACTAAAAAAGGACAGAACAATAATTCCATCTCATAAAGGTGACCAACATTAGCCAGCCAACAGAATCAGCAGTCGTATTTTAAAACCCAACAGGCTTATGAAAGACTTCGTTTGTTGAAGAATACACTTGCATATTAGATGTGCCAACAATGCTTAAGGCCAAATTACGTAGAAGATTTGTTAGGAACATCTTTTTTTCCACCTTTTAGGTATTTTTAATCAAAATTTGATATTTCTTATTTTTATAATCTTGATACGTATAAAGATTAAAGAGAAATTAACTTACTATTTTATAAGTAAAATCAGTAAGTTTTAATAAATAAATAATATAACGATTATTTGATATTATTCATCCTCAAGTCAAGGTCTTTTTCCAACTAACTCGTGGTGGATAGTGGAAATAATTGCTGCCTCAATTGTTATGATATTAGTAGTCAGTCTTTTTGTTCTTTTTGAGTAATGTTTATATTTGAATAAAGACATCTTAATTCTTATCAATTTACTAAACTGTTTGACTGTAATTTATTTTTTTAGGTAATTTGAAAATCTGGGAAAGATATTGTTATAAATTGTCTTAAATTAAAAAGAATTATCTCAACTCAAGACATTTTTTACGGCAATATCCACGTCATCAGTTTATCATGCCTTATTGATATTTGACGGGTTTGTTTTACGGATCGCTACCAGATTGACAAATTGGCAATGCTAAATATTGATCGTTAGAAAACTGCATGAATATAATTTGGGAATGCCCTTTAACCTTCTTCCCTGATGCTTCGTCTGGATTTTCATGCTCTTTCTTTTTCCTTGGTTTATGTCATCTATGACTACGATTTATCTTCTATTATTGGTTGTAACAAGATATTTCTAAATCTTTTGATCTTAATTAAATACAAATTAATCGCATGAAAATAATTGAGAAAATTACACTCCATGTCTTTTTTTGACATTTTAATTTCACATATGCAACAAAATATTTTCTAATATGCAACAATCACGTTTTTAATTTTACAAATAGCACAATATTTGTATCCTCGTCTTTCCCGTTACAGAGATGGCGAAGAGAGAGAGAGAGAGCGACAGAAGTGAAAGGAGGTGGAGAAGAATGAGTGGCGGCACGACCATGAACTAGAGAGAGGGTGGATGTTGGGGGATGAAGGGAGGCAAATAGAGAGGGGTGATACGTTTTGTAATGAAGGATTGGGTGGGTTTTGGGGCAAGGTCGGTTGCTAGTGTAACACCCCAACCCCCAATTAACCATGCATAGCATGTGTATATTGGTACATTCAATGCATATACATTTTCATCCATTATTTATAACTGAAATATTACTTTAGATTGTGTCAAATAAGGTTAGAATAGAATAAAAGAGCTTAAGTTATAGATAAAATGTGCATGAGGTATAATAAGTTAGGGACTAAAATAATAATAAATAGTAAACGTGGTAAAAAAAATGAAAACTAGCTAGTTCACATATGTATGTGCAGATAACTATCACCTAAAATTTGCACATGGCAAAACTTTCTAGACAAAAGTTGTCTACATGTTCAAATGTTAACACTTGTTACTTATCAAATAAATTAATATAAAAGTTGTCACTTTGTTCAAATATTAAGTGGACACATGACACATTAATTAAGATAAGATTAAAACAAAAAAAGAAAAAGAAAAAAGAGAAAGGAAAGGGAGGAATGACTCTACTACCTTATATATATTTATTGATCCACTCTTTCAAAAATTCTTTTTATTCAAATCCACGGCAACAAAACAATCCTCTAGTCCCAAAATTCGTACAAAATAACTCTCACACACAATTGACCATCAATCTCTCTAAAGAAGGGTTTAAGCAAAGCGAAGGTGCTTCTAAACCCATAGTAATTCTTGACAAGGCTCTGTTTCATTTCTATTTTTGAAATTGTTAGAGACTGAATTTGAGGAAAATCAAAGAATACAACTTATAGATTTATGTGTCCTATATATTTTTTTAAAAGGGTTTAAGCTAATTTTTTCGTTTCATATTTATAGTTTAAATATCATGAGCTGTCCTAATTATAGATACTGTAACAACAGTATATTTAGAAGCTAATTTTGGAAACCTTAGAGACTCAATTTTGAAACGTGAAAACATAAATGTTGTAGCTATGTATGTCTTCTAATTGACTACAAAAGGAAATAGATTAATTCCACATATAAAGAGAGTTAGGCTTGATTATCTAAGACTGGTTATGTTTGTTGTTCCACTTAATAACATTTGATTTTAGGCTTAGATGTAAAATTTACTATGATTTATACACTTGGAATTAGGCTATGATATTTTCCAAAAACACGGGATATGAGTCTACTTTCTAAGCCAACAAACCGTTCTTGATTCGGATTTGAATAGAGTAAATCGTTAGTAAAACGCTGAGTAAAGGTCTATCTGCCCTGTTACAGCCTCTGATTTTAAAACTTTACTAAAAGTTTTGTAAATTTAATTAGATAGCATGGTATATATAATTAGATATATATATATGTCTAGTTCATGACCCAATTTACAGAGATCAATTTTAAGCTAAATGAATGAACCATGATTGAAACACTGTGTGATGTTCAACCTGTCTTAAATTAGAAACTGAGCAGTAGATAGTCTGATTTTATAAATTCGCCATAAATTGTACAAATTGAATTAGGAATCCTACTTTGTGTTTGCAAAAATATTAGAATGTCTACTTTTAGATAAAATTTACATCAAGTAAAAATATTTAACTCCAGAAATTTTAAATGGACAACAGATTGTTCAACTGAGATTAAACTAAGAAGACCATTATAGCCTATAGGGACTGACCTGAAATTTCTTATATCATAACATGATAAAGAGAAAGAGAACATGTCCTTATAAGTTAGAGATGTAATTAACCTATAGATTAAGTAAATTCAGAGTTTACGTCATTTGATAGGACAAATGGACTAAATTGAATAAGAACTTGTAACTAAGAGACTAGTCAAAAATTTTATAGAAGTTGATATTTGTAATCCCAATATGGCAATCCAAAAATGGGTGAATTGGATTTAAGTTAGAACTTTGAAAACTTAAAAAGCTTTTTGAACAATAGGTTGAAAATAAAACATAAGCTTAATCCAACACACTTCGACAATAAATGAACTTAAGAATAATAAAGAGATGAAGGGATAGAAGAGAGAAGTCCTCGATTTATAGTGGTTTGGTCTTCCTTGACCTACGTCCACTCCTCTAGCTCACTAGAGAATTTGAATCCACTAACTCTTCCTCACTTTCTGGTGGAGGAAAAAACTGTTACAAGTCCTTGTTTTTGCGGGCTTACAAGAAACTGATTACACACTTATTTTTGGGCCAAAACAAGAAAACCAACACTAGTTTTCCTAGGCTCTCTAGCAACCACTCTTGTTTTTCAAGGCTTCAACAAGCAAACTATACTACCCTCAAGATTTAAAACCAAAGCTTGAATACAAGTTGATTCTCAAAAATAAATTCAGTGATCTCACAACAAACCAATAACTTAAATGCAAAACAAAGCTCAGTTGGTATAAGAATGTAAGTAAGCTTAAAGAGAAAGAATGTCAAGAATTGATTTTGCAAAGCTTGGGCACAATCTTGGAAAGTCTCTCTTATTTCTTCAATTTTGGATTGCTCTATTTATATGAAGTCTCTGAAATATAGCCGTTGTGTCCCTGAACTAGTCGTTATGGAAGATGGGAAACATTCTGATCTTAAATGACGTCATTGGCATTAACGTGCATTCTTACTCATTAACGCACGTTTTTCAAGTATGTCTTCAATGATCAACATGAGTAGAAGATCATTAACATGTGTCATCAATGCTCCAAATTTTTTGTTTGAAAACCATTTTCCATCAGCGTTCCTAGCTGATCAACGTACCTTGATAATATTTTCAACGTGCCTTAGCAAATCATCATCGTGCGTTATCGAGCTTTAAAGACCGCACCTTTGAAACTGACATCACCTCGTACTTAGGAATATTCAATTTTTAAATTCTAGAGGAGCGTATCTAATCTTTCACCATCTGACCAACAAATCGTCAATGCGCGTTGTTACTCTACAATGCGCGTTCTTGAATGCTTCATAAAAAAGATGCCTTTACTCATCAACGAACGTTCTTGGGTCATCAACATTTTCCTCAAGATGAAAACTTTGTTGCGGCTTCGATGAATCTGAGGAGTAACCCCGACAACAAGCCTTAGTGATCATTATCCACTCTAATGATTTCTTAAAAATTGTACGAGAGCAAGTCCCCGCGTTCTTGATTCATCAGTGTTCCCAATAATGATAGAAATAACTTCCAGAACTACAGAGGCACCATCAGCGTGAGCTCCTAAGTCATTAGCGAGAGTTGATTCCATTTTGGATTTGAGTCAGTGTGAGCACAAGTCTATCAACGTGTGTTGAAAGAGATCAATGTTCCTTGATTAACTTCTTAAGCTTTATCAACGTGTGGTGTACATCATCAATGTTCATTGCTTAACTTTTTTAGCTGTTTTATAAATCATCATCAAAACTTAGACAGATTTTACATGTTGTCCATAAAATAGCTCAACAATATTGAAATACGTAATTATAATATTGTGTGTATCCATAGGATCCAAATACTCGTAGATTGGGGAACTAGAAGTCATCGGTGCTTAGTATATATATCAGAAGCACAAGAGAGTAGAAATTAGATATTTTTTCACTTGTTTGTTGTAACATCTCTCACGTTTCATTGGTGTTCGAGTGTGATTAAGCTTTTTTTTTTTTATCTTGGTTTGTTGTTTGAGTCATTGGATTGCTTGTTGATGGTTCTAAATTGATTTTTGGCCCCTTGATCATGTTGGATGGTTGTATGATTGAGCGAGGTGTTTTTGAGCGAGAAAACTCGAGTTTTTGGCCTACACGAACAAGGACATGGATGGAGCTTTTGACTATGACTTTCAACCCTTGACCGTGTCTTGTTTTGCTTGACACACGGACATGGGTTTGTGTCTGTGCCTTGGTGTGCATGCTCGTGTCTTTCCATTTTTGTCGGTGTCTTGCCAAAATAGACAGGTTTTTGCACAAAACGCAACATTTTGCTTAGGATTGGCTTTAAATACACCCATCCGACCCCCATTCGGCCATTTATGCATTTCAACACTCTAACCAATCTGTAACCCTCCAAATTCCATTTCATTGTCTCTCTTTGGTTCATCTTGGATCCTTGAGGTAAGATCAACATGCCAACTAGTTTTTCCTCTTCAATTTCTTGTTACTTTTGCATGGGTTTTTCTTATTCTTGAATGAAGAGTGAAATGGGTTTGTTGGGTGGTTTATGACCGAATTTTTGAGCCTCTAATGGTGGATTTGAATGGGATTTTGGTAGATCTATGTTGATAGGCCTTAGAAATACAAGAAAACAAGAGGATTATGAAGGATTGATGGTGTTCTATGTAGGGTTAGGGTTTGTTACAGAATTTGGGCAAAAAGTGGTTATTCTTGTGTTGTTTGTTGCAAATGGTTGTTTGATTTGTGTTCTTTAAGATGCTAGGAAGTGATTTATATGGTTGGAAATGGTTTGAATAGAGCGAATCGGATTTAGGGGCTATTTGTGTAATTTGTCATTGGAGGACCAAAAGTGCTATTTTGCATTCTAGGGACCAAATTAGGACTTTGAATAGTTGGAGGATTAATTTCTATATTTTAAGAATTATTAATGGTTCTAGAGTGTTAAGGTTTAATTTATAAATTTGGGATATTTTGGGGACTCATATGTAATTTTCCAAAACTTTGAAGACCAACCTATAATTTTACATCAAGGTTGACTTTTGCCAAACTATTAGATTTTTGTTCGAAATGGATTTTTGGGCATCATGTGCGAGTTCGAGTCTGCATCTGCATAACATACATTGGTATTACCACATTACCATATTTTGATTTGTTTCTGATATGTCAGTTTCCGTTCTGCTTAGTTTCCGAGGAGACCAGTCATTCATCGATGGACCGTGATCTCGATCATTGGGCTTGGCAACCAGGTGAGTGGACGACAACTTCAAACACATAGTTGTGTCTTTGAAATTTTATATATTTTTTATGTACCCTGAGTCACCATGTAATATGGACTAACTAATGGATTAGTAATCCTAAAAATCTAACTTATGTGATATTTGAAAAATTAGAACTCTGTTTTTGAAATAGTTTTGTTTTTGAAGAAAATCTGTTTTGTTGCTGCACTCGTTTTTTGTTTTTGAAATCTATTATATATCCACTTATATAAATATGTTGGAAATATTTATATTCTCTGGAATTTGACATTTGCTCTACATGTCTGTTGATTTAAAATATGTTTTGTTTTTGAATTCATATATCTGATTTTGATCTTCTGATTGCATGCCTGTCTGTTTCGGTGTTATTTTGATATATTTTTGATATGGGATGCCTAGCTACGGGGTATGTAGCCTTTGGTGTCAATGCCCTAGTTATCGGAGTAATTTGGTAGCCGTATGCCCGACCAGACATACGTGTTGTACTCAGATGTTTGCATAGACCACATCATATTTGTTTTTGGTGCTACATACACATCTTTGTTTTTGGTTCCATATCCCCGATACTATAATGTTTGCGTGCACACTATTGATTTTATTGGCAAATGTTTTCGAATTGGTTTTCAAAAAGTTACTACCAATATAATGTGTATACATATATATACTTATACCTGCATGTGGTATTTTCGAACTGTTTTCAAAACGGTTTACGTGAGGCCCAGAGCCGATCTAGAGTGTTATCCCTCACTGGGTTTTTATCCTCTTTCTTTTTCTTGTTTATCTTTATTTTATTTTTCAAGTGATTCCTTTTTGTCATCAGCAACCTTCCGACAATTTGATATCAACGAGACATTTCCTCAGATAGTGGGTGCCCTTTTGATCGGATCCTAGTTTATATGTTTTGGTTATATGTTGTACACCGGGTATATGTGGGTTTATGGTTGTATTTGAGTATTTTGATAACCATATTTACTTAAAAATATTATTACATTTATTTTGATAGATAGATTTCATTCTAAATTATAAAATGAATGTTTTCTTTATCATGTTTATTAAATTATTTAATAAAATTTGCGTAGAAGTTTCTGATTTATCTGAGGATTGTGCGAGGTGGGTCAGGCCACCGGTTTGGTCCATCTTGTACGTTAGTCATGGTAAAAAACGGATCGTTGACATTTAATATGTGTTTGAAGGTCAAACGTGATAATTTTATCTTAATATGTGCATATGTGACGATATTGGATTATTTGTGCATTATACGTGTAAATCTAGAAATGTCTAACAGTGCTTATATGAGTCACGTGTAAATGCGTTGACTTATTTGTGAATCTGATGTGATTATATGCTTGGATATATTGTCTAATATCATTGGATATGACTTATTGTTTAATATGAATAGTTTATTTGATCGGATTTATCGTTATCGAACAAATGCTCATATGATTTGATTTATCATTATCGGACATATACTAATATGATTTGATTTATCATTGTCGTTATCATGAGTATGCATATATTGATTGGAAATTGAATTGGTGACATGACACTTGCATTCTTGATTTAAGAGGCGGACTTGGCCAACATGTTGAGTTCTCAATCGTTATTGTTATGAGACTTTATGTCTCCATTGTTATCGGATATATATTAAGACTTTAAGTCTACATCGTACATCGTTTGTCATGCCATCGTATCGTTTATGAGACCTTGTCTCCATCGGATATCATATCGTATCAGACCCGGGTTGAGACTTTTCATGTTTTGGCTAAACTCCAAAATAAAATCATAATTGCATTCACTTGCATCGTTGCATATTGTATGATTAATTTATATATTTGGATGTGCATGTTATTTGTAGTGGATATATCAATGATAATCTATCTCACTGAGTAGCGACTCATATAAAGCGGTATTATTTTTCCAGGTTTTTAGCATGTACAGTTTTAGGAGTTGATCAACTTATCTACATGGAACAAATGTCATAGAACTGGGTCCCACAATCTCTCTCTCCTCTGCATCATGTTATCATTGTATATATAGTTTTGAGAGGATCCATTGAAGGCTACACATACTTCTGTTTAGCTTGTTTATATGTTAGGAACATAAATTTTGGTATATACACTTGGATATGAATGATCTATATGAATAGATGTTTTTGTAACTATAATTACATATTATAGTATAGATATATGAAAATGAAGAGTGTTACAGTTAGGGTTTTGGAAACCCTAGTTGTAGCCCCATGAAGGAGACAATCTTTTTTTAAAAAAATATATTTAACATTCCCTAATTTGGGTTGTACTCATTTAGTTCTCACTTTATTCTCTTTTGTACTCATAATTTTACCGAATAATAAAAAAATTAAAATATTTTTTAAAATTTTGTTTTGATTTGTACTCATTTGTTGGTGTTTGTTCTCGTTTTATTCTCGTTTTATTGTTGTACTCTTTTTGTACTCATTTTCATTTGTCAAAGAGTGTAGTCAACACACAATCAATTTTTTTACGCGTATAAACTTAGGCATTTTTTAAATTCTTTTATCTGTATTTCTATTTTTGGCATCTTTTGACATGTGTATTGTATTTTTTTAATTTAATTTTTTTATTATATAATTGTGTGCTTTTCCCAAAATAATTTCTTTTTAGTTAGATAAAAAAATAAATCTCTTTCTATGACCCAATGCATAAGAATTTTCTTTTTAATAAGTATTTTCTCTAATATTTAACTCTTTTCACAGATAGGTAAACTTCACTCACCAACATGCTATTTGTTGAACTTACAACTTGTTAGTTAGTCATTAATTACCTTTGATTAAGAACAAGGCGATCAGCTACATTGATCATGATGGCCTAATTTTGTATTTCAAACGCACTCGCTGAAGTTTTTTCTTATTGAATTATTCAGTATTCAATAATTTTTTTTATGTCTAACTAATTTGAATTCAAGTTAATTATAAAATTTTTTGACTAATACATAAAACCTTTTCTACTAAGTTTTTAATTTTTTTTGTTTATTCTTAAAATTCAAAATCTTAATTATTAAAAAAAAAAGTCTACATCATTCCATTATAACTGGAATACCTGTTCATTATTAAACATGTTGTATTTTTTAAAAGATGTGTTAATTTTTTTATTTTTTATTGCGAAAATTTGCTTCTAAAATTTAGTTTTGATAATCAACCAAAAACAAACATATACCCATTGTCAACTATATATGATGACATGACATTCTCTTTTGAGTTGAACTGAAGTAATATATTACGAATATTGCATGCTTAGGTCTGTTTTTCTTACAAAATCTTATGTCGGCAAAGGCCGGGGATTTCACTTTGTACTACACTCATGCTAAATTATCGAGACCTTTTTGAACTATCACTTTCTGAAAAACCTTTATTAATTAATTGTTTTGATAAAATTTAAAATGAATCAGTATCTTTAGTGAAATGAATTAAACCCTTTATTTTCTTAAAAGTCTATTCTTAGTGCCACCAAAATTCAAATTCCTCATAAGTTCTTGGTATTATTTTATATATTATTTATGAAAAGGTTTGAAGATCTTCAATCTTGCGTTTTACACTACGTCAAGATCCTGGTAATTATAGTTTCTTAACCCTATATGAAGCAAGAAATTGAATTTCTATTGCGAGAAGTGAGAATTTTTTATATGGCTCTTCCGTGTTTATTTGAACAATCTTCATTCGTTCAAAGAGATTTTGGAACTGGTCCAAATTTTTTTGACCCGATGTGAGGTTTGAGTCTACGACATTGTGCATGTTTTTAAACACTGAAAAGTGCTCATTGATAAGGGTGTAATGGAGCTGAGCTGAGCTGAGCTTTGAAGTGTTCAAACTCGGTTCGATTAAAATCTTTCAAGCAATTCGAGCTCTTTCTCGAACTCAAAATCTTGTTCAACCTTAGCTCGTCACAAAGTTTGCGAGTTCACGAGCTTGTTCGCGAGCTTTTAGAGCTCGGCTCAACAAAGTCTCAAATAAAATCATAAATAAGATTTACTAGTTCAAACTTGTCAAAAACTCTAAAAAGAATACAATCAAGTGTAGGTTAGTTCAATAAAATTATGTTGAGCATATAGTTAAACCAAGAACTATTAGAAGTTTTACTTTGTTTTACAAGTTCAAACTAATATTAGATCTTATACGAATATGCTTGTACTTTTATGGACACGATCAATTAGTGCAAGTTTACACTTTTATTGATATGACCCAAATATTAAATATTATTCCAAACATAAGCATATTTTTCATAATTTAGTTTAAAACATATATAAACATACATACATATATACACACGTGTATATATATAAACGAGCATACAAACGAGTTCGTTTGAACCTGCTCATGAACACACTAACGAGCTTGTTCGCGAACTTTCCTGGCCAAACTTTTTAGTGTTCGAGCTCGACTCATTTATTAATTCAAGCTTAAAATTTTGTTCAAGCTGACTTGTTTATTAATGAGCTGAGTCATGAACGAGCTTTTATCGAGCCGAACGTCGAGTAGTTCATGAGCAGCTTAACTCATTTAGACCACTACTCATTGACATTGAGCTAACCTTTGGGTTCATAATGCATGTTCATTAATACAAAGAATGTTTTCATGGTCAATAAATTTTTCATCAGAATCATAGTGTAGGGATGACAATTTATACCCTAGAAAACGGGTACCGACCCTACCCGTACCCAGTCAATACGAGTATTACCTGCTTTGATTGAGTATGTGTAATACCTGCATTTTACTGTGCGGGTAGGGTATCGATGCAGGAATACCCGTACCTGTGCCTGTTAGCAATTACTATATATATATAAGAGAGAGAGAGAGAGAGAGAGTTTTGAAGCTAAATGAATTCTCATATTTAAATAAATTGATTTATAACTACCATGATACTATAAATGTATTTTTCTAGATATTGTAGTTTTTATGCATGCTACTATTAATAAATTATTATTATAGTCTTATATTCAAATAATTTATTATAACTAAAATATTTCGGATAAAATTTTTGTATGTAAAATCCATTCATATAGTATTGACATAAAGAAATTAAAAATTGATTACAAAAATATATTATTAGTTATATATATGATATGATACGATTAACAATATCTAATTAATCATTCATACCAACATTCTTTGGTTTTAAAGTGGTTTTTAGCATAGAACCAATAGACGAGAATAACTTATAAGAAATCTTTCGGCAACAAATTAATTGTAGAATTTATAAATTAATGTTCATGATATTTAGTTTGTGTTATGATCCTACATATAAATACAAATTATATATTTAGTCAAATGTATATGATAAATTATTTAAAATATAAATTGTATTGATCAAAAAATTATAACTTAAAAATAAGTCAATCACATAGATAAACATCAAATATTTTATAATCCTAGCAACTTTGCAAATTATAGCTTTTATATTATGTTGTGTTAATATAATACTTCATATTGTCTCGTGTATTTTTTTAATCTATTTTTTTAAATTAGTGATATATTATTTTGTAAGTTAATCAACTAAATTTATACCATGAGTAGATAAGTACCATATAGGTAAATAAATACCAATTAAGTAGGGTACGAATAATAATTTTTGTCACCCATATAAATACAGATAAAATATAAGTATAACGTATGAACTATAGGTACAAATAAGAATATTGGTATATCCTACTCATCCCTTAGCCATTACTATTAGTAATCTACACACGAGATAGAAATCCTCATAATTTGACTGAGTATAAAATTTCCATATTGAGCGCCCCAATCCAGACCACTCCTTTCAACGAGAGACCAGAGATAAATGAAATAATTGTAAACAAGATCAAGTTAAGAAAATCAAAGCAAGCATAACATGTTTCTATGTTTATTAAAAATTATCATCATGACAATCTAATAATAGAATGAGAAAAAAATAAAACATGATTATTTTAATCTTAAGCTATCTTCATATATATATTTTTTAGTTTCCAGGAAGTATTCCAGCCAATCGTAGAGACTAATCTCCGCCAGGATACAGAAGGCAAATGATAGATCCTTTATCAACAAGGTTTACTCTATTCGCAAAAATTAGGGTTCGAACTCTAACCATTTATTTAAGGGACGAAAACTGTTAAACTATTTTCATATAATTTGAGAATAGACTAGAAACAAGTAATTTTAAACTTATAAATATGAGGATTACACATTTTATCAAAAAATAACCCGATGAGCGATGACAAGTGGCATTAGAGCAGATCCAAAACTAAGTAGAATGACTTCAATTGCGATGGAATGTAAATATATTCTCATTTTATTCTGAACTGCCATACAGTAGTGATACATCTGAATCGACCAAATCGAGCTTTTCTTATAATTTTTTTTAAAGCACACTTATAACATGATTTAACTACGAAGATGACAATTCAATGTAAATGACGGCTATGGACATCACTACTTAGCCCATTATCGACAATAGCGGGCGCACGTTTATTTTGACTATTACACACAAAAGCAACAATGGAATGTTAAAGCCTTTTTGGTGAAGGCAAAGTCCAAAGAGAAGCTACCAAGAAGCACAGTGAGACTTCATAGACATATTAATTCTTTTGACAAAATTCATTCATAGATTTCACACATGCTTTAGAATCAAGCAAAAAAGTGGTGAACGTTCACGGGTTCTTTCTATGGCATATTTCTTATTATTTAACGGTCACTATAATGTATAGAGAGAAAAAAAAGTTAATTATGCGCTTTGAGAAGCATGTAAATTGATCTTCTTGGGATGTTAGAGAGAAACAAAATGATGTTGGTGAGTTTGGAACGTTGAGGTTTACGAAGAGAGAGGTAGAGAAATAAATTTCTTTTTGAAGGGAATTAAAAATAGTGAGAGCTCCATGTTGTGAAAAGATGGGAATGAAGAAGGCACCATGGACTCCTGAAGAAGATCAGATTTTGGTATCTCATACCAACGTTATGGCCATGGTAATTGGCGAGCTCTACCCAAACAAGCCGGTACGTATATTAGTACTATTTTTTTTTTATAGTTTGCTCATGAAATTTGAACTTAAAACCTAGATAGTATTATAATTACTCTTTAAGTATCAAGCAACTGGGATTTAATTAGTAACATTTCGTTAAGTAAAGCTGATGTCACGACCCATTCTCGGGACCATGACCAGCGTACGAGGTGAACCGTCTATGGGAGCTCAGCTCATCCCGCACAAGCCTCAGATAACAGAACATTTACCCAATAATCATATTTAAAGAAATATGAAAAATAAATAAAGATTTAATCTTTATGAATTAAAAACAAAACATATGTAATACAAATTGCGGAAATAATTTCAAATTAAAATATTTGAAATGTCTGAAACAGTA
>CAODLS011288860.1:0-18847 GCA_948243855.1 Flueggea neowawraea | reverse complement strand
GGTATACTAGTTGACTCAAATTTGCTAGATTTTGATGCAGGGAGCCAGAAAACTTATTATTGCTTAATTGGAGCACTTGGATTAATGGAGGAAAACACTCAGGGACTTGTCCTGAGAACTTGTTCGATGCTATGCTGAGCCAAACCAGACTTGAAGCTTCACCAATGCTGTTAGGCAATTTTCCTGATAATGCGTTGAGGCTGAGGTTAAGAAATACCAAATTCGTTGATTGAAACAAACGAGAGGGAATAGATCCCTTCAGCTTATTCGAACTTAAAGACAGGAACTGAAGGTCTGTTAAGTTAGACAACCAAAAGGGAATTTCTCCTTCAAGATTGCTTGATTCCAAATACAAAGAACTTAATGGTAAATTGCCTTCTAGAACCATGCTTATATTTCCCCAACGAAGATTGTTACCCCCCAGACTCAATGCCTCTATATTCTGAAGATGAAACAACCATGTGATTTCACTTGATATCTTATTGTTCTCAAGACGGAGAGATATCAATTTGCCTAGTTTTCGAAGCGATGGAGGAATCTCTCCTGAAAAATTGTTAGACCCCATATCCAAGAATTTTAAATTTGTGAGATTTGCTGTCTCTATTGGAATCTCTCCATGTAAAGAGTTTGCACCCAAACTCAAAACAGTCAACTCCCTTAAATAGAACAATTGCGGAGGAATAAATCCAGATAGATTGTTACTATCAAGATACAAGGATTGTAAATTTGTGAGATTTCCTATTTCCCTCGGAATCTCTCCACGTAAAGAGTTTCCATGCAAGTCCAGAAATCTCAGCTTCCTTAAATAGAACAATTGAGGAGGAAGGGAACCATTGATCCATTTATTGGAATTCATATCTAAAAATTCAAGTTGAGTCAAATTAGCTAGTCCTGAACCTGGAATTTCACCCTCCATTTCATTAGATGAAATGTCAAGCTTTTGAAGTGAACGCAAACAGAAGAGTGGACTCAAAACATCAGTGCTTATTGAGCCTATAACATAAGAGAGATGAAGAGCTGTAACCTGTGGTGTAGTAGAGTGGGAACTGCAAGTGACTTTTTCCCAGAAACAACAGTTGGAAGAAGAGGTCCATGAACTGAAAGCGTCAAAATCCGCGCCGTTAGAGGTGTCGAACTTTAGGGAATTTTTGAATTGGAGAAGCGGTTGTTTCTGATCAGGAGGGCAGCAGAAGGAAAGAGTACCATGGCATGCAACCAATAGGAAGAGAATGAGACAATATTTGTTCAAAAATAGCCTTAGTCTTGCCATCGTTGCTCTGAGATCAGTTTGGTATAGATGATGCCCTCTCATTTCTTTTTAAACCAGCATAGTTTCTGTACGTACAATTTTCTGGTTAAAACTTCAACGTAATTTTACGAAATAATAGTTGAATAATATAAATCATATATTTTAATTAATTTTGATCATATTAAAAAATTTAAATTGAGATTTAAATTAATTGTGAGTTTAAATGTTAAGAAAATGTTTATGGTTAAATTAACAATGATATTAAATAATCAATTATTATCAAAAAACTAAAGAGATCAATTATAAAATTAAAAAGTCACTATATTTTTATTTTTCATCATCTATCTTAAATAACTCAATTTAAAACTCTAAAATTTATTTTATTCTCAATTTTAGATACAAAAATAACTGTGAGGCAAAAAAAATTAGACTTTTCAAATTACATGAATAAATTACAATTTTACTTAAAGTAAAACACATACTTAGATTCAGAAAAAAAAAACGAATAGTTCAAAATGAATGGAACCTCCACCAAAATGAGTAGAGTAAGCATAAAATTCTTATTCAATAAAGTTGAAATGGACGTGAAGAATGGTAATTAATAAGTTAAGATTGTAATATAAAATTCTTCAAAAAGTATAGGAGGCAAGAGAGACTATATAGTTTTTTTTTCTCTTTTTTTTTTGTATTTTGAGTCCACCATTTTTGACTCTTTAAATATAATATTTTAATTCAAAAAATTCAAATGTTTGGTCTTTCTTCAATACTAATTAGTCATTCTTTATAATATTTAAATAATTAAAAAATATTAATTAATCACTAAGACAATCTTAAAAAATAATTGCATATAACGTATAAAGAACTAAAAAATATTTATTAACAATTAAAATTACTTAAAAAAGAAATAAATATTAAATATTAATAAAAAAATAAACCACTTGTAAAAATTAGGAAAAACTTCCTAGTAATTATATATTTATTAATTTGTATCTTCACTCTTTACTTGCCGCGTTACTATGTTCCACTTAATGGCCGGCACGCGTTTATTGGTATCCCAGTCAATACATTGTGCAATTTTTCTTTCAATGCATGGAAATTACAATTTTGAATGCATGGAAATTACAATTTTGATTACAAGTCATTTTATTTGCCCTTATTCGAATCGAATTCTTAACTTAGTATTGGAGTAAACTCAAGTACCATAAACTATAAGCTCACTGGTTAGAAATCAGAAAATTATTAGTAAATTTCCAGTCATTAAAGCTTGACAGCTTGATAGCCCATTGGTCATTATTGGTCATTCTTAACCCGATCATATTTTAGTCAATGAAAATTTAGTTTTCACATTTTACATCTTTTCTCATTTAATCAACTCTAAACTCTCAATGCCCTTTAAACCACCAGAGATGTTAGGTATCCTACTTGAAAGCTTGTTCTGGGAGATGTATAATACCTTCAAACTTTTAAGGGCACCTAAATTATCAGTAATTTCACTGATTCACTGATACAGTACAACTTTCTTTGCACCCATTTACAATTATAAAAAAATACAACAATTGTGAAAAAAATAATTGATTGATTTATTTCAAGTGGTTTTAAGTAAAATACCTCATTCTCTTAAAACAAAATTATTTATTTTTTTATCAATCAATTAATCTTATTAAAAATTAATTAGATTTATTTATTAATGAACATAGTAAACTAAAATCCATATTTAAGTTGATTATTATATTAACTAATTGATCAGTTAATTAATCTTGCTTGAGTAGAGAGCTTGTTTGTTGAGTAAAATAGTCTTTTGGAATTGTCTCTCATGACTGGCATAATTCTAACTTGAGTTAAATAATATTGCACAAGTAACAAAGACTTGAACTTCAACATTTCACAAAATGACTCTTTCTCAAGTGACAAACCTTTATTTCAAGTCAGTTCATCTAGAAGTTTTGGTCTTGTTCGATTGAGAAACTTGTTGCAACTTTGTTGCTTGATCGAGATCACTCTTTTTCAATATTTCTCGATCATCAATCTTAGAGGAACTTTAATGAGTTACTCAATCAAAAATATCATTTGCTCAAGTAAAGCATTTGATTTTACTGTTGAGACAAATATACCTTAAATTTCAAACCTCATAGGTATTGTTGCTCAGGTAATAAAGATATGAACTTTTATCTCTCACAAAACGATGCTTTGTTGCTCAGGTAACAAAGACATGAACCTACAATTTATCAGGTAAATTATTAGTGAATTGTATATGCTTTACAAATTTTAGAACAACACATATTTTTCAATAATATTACAGTGTAAAGTCGCATTCCAAGCAAAAATCAATTCAATAATAAAAAAAAGAAGAACCATGGTGTTACGCATGTAAAAAATACTCTTAGACGAAAAAAAAAGCATACTGCGAAACTTGTAAAGAGAAGACCTCTTACATACCTAGGAACCCTGCTATTAGAACCATTAATAAGCATCAACGAATTTTTGAACAGGAGTGGGGCTTGTTTCTGATAATGAGGGCAACAAAGGGAAGGAGTTGTGTAGCATGGAAGCAAGATGAAAACTATGAAAAAATAGGTGTCCAACAATAGTCTTAGCTTGGCCATTGTTGCTTTAAGAACAATTGGTATATTGAAAATATCCTCCTTTTCTTCTAAATTTATGTCTTCATTAACTATTGGAAATATGACTTGAACATTAGAAAGTCAAAATTAGTTGCAAATGTGGCATTCTATCAAGGAAGAAAGTGGACCATATTTTTCAAGATTGTGCCAAGATTAGGACTTAGCTATTGCTATGTTCTCTCTTAGTGGTATTGGTTAGTGGTGTTAGTGGGCATTAGTGTTCCTATTTTCATGTCTTTTAGTTATTGAGTTTGTGTATAAATATGTACTTAATCAATCAATGAAATATGAGTGTTCCTCTATTTTTTTTTCTTCTTCCATAAAATTTCTATTAGTGATACCAGAACCATCTTCTTGATGAACCTGTGCGTGATCAAGAGAGACTTTAACCATGAAGAAAAAAAAGAAGGAAAAAAAGATAGTGGTAGAGGTTTAGAAATACAAGTGTCATATTTTCTCTTATGTCTTCTATGAAGAGAATGTCCTCCATTTTGCCCTTTTTTTTATAAAGAGAGTGGTTTGAGAGAAAATATTTTATCAACGTGAGAAAAACACTATAGTAGGAATCAAATACACAAAAAGTTGCATGCAACACCATGAGTGTAGAATCCTGCGAGTTTGTGAACTGCAGAGTGAAGGGACCTTTATGCCCTTAACGTGCATGTTTGAGAAGGGATCTAAGTAAGTCTTTAAACTGTCAATATTAAAGACATACATGTTTATAAACTGAAGATCAACAAGTCTATAAACTGTCAATTCAAAAGACCTACATATCATTAAATTATCAATTTAAAAGATCTACATGTCTATAAACTGAATACCTACAAATCGTTAAATTGTCAATTTAAAGACCTACAAGTCTATAAACTGAATACTTACAAGTTGTTAAACTATCAATATAAAAGACCTACATTCTATAAACTGAAAACTTACAAGTCTTTAAATTGTCAATCTAAAAGACCAACAAGTCTTTAAGTTTGAAGTCCTACGCGTTTATAAACTGAGGTTGCTTTGGTGTACTGTAGAAGTGAAAACTATGTGGTTAACATTTTTTACAAAAGCTTTACATAAGTTTTGATCTGTCAATGAAGAATTTTGAAACTTTGTAGCATCCAAGCCAATGAGCTTTATTGGAAATATGACTTGAATACTGTAAAATCAAACTTAATTACAAATGTAGCCTTCTATCAAGAAAAAAAGTGGACCATGTTTGATGGGTGTCGAAGCCAGCAAATCAAATTCCTATTTTAAGTCTAAAATAAATAATATTTAAAGACAGTGGCAAGTAGGGCCGAATCCACAGAGACTGATAAAGTTTTATCTAATTGCAGAAAATAACAATGAAAATAAATATGGAAGTTTGATTGTACCGAAAGCAAACAGAGCAATTAACCAAAAGAGAATGCAAAATTATAACAGAAGAAATCAATATCACGAAAGCCTACCAAAGTACATCTTTGTCTCACTTTGTAAATTGATCACAGGTAACGAAAAAAATCAGTATTGTTCATACAGGCAGGTTATAGCTACAGGTGACGCACTCAACAACCAATATTTACTTACCATTTTGTAGTTTCGAGACACTCTGCAAACTACTTTTTCTAACTAATAAACAACCCCCAGACTCCTTGCAGAGTTCAATTTACCGGTTGCATTAATAATTGTAAAGACCTTACCCAAGCCAATAAACTCGGACTCCGCAATTTATTTAGACAAGATTATTCTATTTTGCCAATGACAATCGAAGCCCGTTATCACAACAACAACATTAACTCGGCACCTATGTTAAACACACAATCACGAATCTAGGGATTTAACTGACATTTATTACTCTATCGACTAGTTCAATGTGACCATCATCAATTCAATCAACAAAATAATAAATTATTTAAGCTCAGAAACAAAATAAATGCATAATTAGTAAAGAATTGAGAATAACATAACCTCACGATTTATCAAATATTGACTTCAATTGTACCTTGACTAAAAAAGAGTTTATTTACACATAATGTAAAGAAAAACACAAGAATAAATGTTTGTTATCAAAGCTATCCAAAAGTTGTAGAAAATCGAAGAAGAACAAATAAAATGATGGCTGACTATTTATATGAGATATCCAACTTTAACCTAATTGAAAATTATTCCCTAAAATTTCAAAAATAGCCTTCCTAAAATTTTTGTCAATTCCAATGGTCAAAACAAGCGTTTCAGCTCCAAGTTCGCGTTTCAGAGTCAACCCTATTACATCATGGCCTTGCAGTAATTACCAAAATCCAGTCTTTGCATAAAACAGCTCTAGAAAAGATAAAACATAAAGTAACACAAAAATACAGAAATATGAGAGATAATACATGCAAAATAGTATTAAAATACTAATACAAACATATGTAAAATGCACACTAACAATGTTTTTCGAGATTGTGCTAAGACTAGGACTTAGTTGTTGCTATGTTCTCTCTTAATGGTGTTGGTTAGTGGTGTTAATAGGCATTAGTGCTCCTATTTTCATGTCTTTTAATTATTAAATATGTGTATAAATATGTAGTTATTCAATCAATGAAATGTGGGTGTTCCTCCCTTTTTTTTTCCCTCTTCATCCATGAAGTTTCTAACACCAACTTACACGCTTGGCCGTGAAGCACGTCACTTTAGAACATGTTTTAATTATTGCATGACTGGAAGTCTTCAATAATTATTATCCCACTCAACAAGTGTGCTACTGCTTTGCATTGGATTCCATGATCAAATAAAGGAATTAGGTTTTGTCTTCTTTGAAAAAAGCAGAGGATATTGACTAAGAAAAACTCCATTTTCTCCTATTTAAATTGACAATTCATATTTACTTTAACTTTATTAAGTTCATATTTACATTGATTACTATTAAAAAAATGACTTTTTTCGGAGTAATTACTACTGGGTCTTCCACTATATATCATAGAACGAAAAGATCAGGAGGCTTCTTCGGGAGGGAGAAGTTTTGCATATTTTACATTTTTTGTCTTAAAAACATTTATTTAATTGACTAAACTGGGGCGAAATGAAAGATTAATTATCTTTATTAATTATGTCAGCAACTTCCTGATGCAGAGTTCTTTATTTCTCCCGAAGATGCTTCTGATATGTTTTCTCATTGTTGTGAATGTATATTTCTGTTAAACTAAAGGCGTCACTAAATTATGCAAATTGCTAATCTCGTAAATACTGAAACTCATTAACTACTCCTGAAACAAAAATAAGAAAGTCCTTTGACAATGGTGCTTAATTTTCCCTACCATGAAATTTCCAATGCCCCAAGTAATCAAAATATGTATCAATATGTTCAACAGAGGCATTCGCAAGGGTGATAATTTTCAGAAAACAGCCTAAAGTGCTTTGTTCCTGTCATTTAATTGCAATGCGTACTGATTGGAACAGAGGATAAGACCGCCGGGAGGACTGATGAAGAGTTTGCCAGGGAAATGCTGGCAGGAATTAATCCTGTAGTAATTTGCCGTCTTGATGTAAATGTGATCCTGGGAAAGTATTCGGTAGAATAAATCAAGAGATTGAGCAAAACAAAATTCTGATTTGACTTCTTAATGCTTCCAAACCTGCTTTCGTTCCAACAGCAGGAATTCCCTCCAAAGTTCCTGCCTGAAACTTTGTTGTGGGAGATATTCAACAGCTTCAAACTTTTGAGGGAACCAAAGCTGTCAGGAATTTTACTCGATAGTTGATTGTTTGATATATCTAAAAATGCGTAAATGGAGACATTGTGAAGACTCAGGTTTGATTTTTTTCCAAAATACATCCATATTTAGAATCAATTGCCAAACTGGATAGTTGATGTCAGCCTTATCGTGTATTATGGCCGATAAAATGTCTGTATTATCAATCATTCCCTTTAGTGTACCTAAACTCTCTTGGACAACTCCACTAATTAGATTACCAGAAAGATATAAGACATGAAGATTTTCAAGACTAGATAATTTTCAAGACTAGATAAACTTTCTGGTATGATCCCTTTGAGAGAATTGTTTCTAAAATCCAGAAAATAAAGACGACTTTGGGAAAGGAATCATGGGACTTCGCCTGTGATGTTGTTACTGTGGAGGTCAAGGTATACAAGTTGACACAAAGTTGTTAGACTTTGAAGTAAGACACCAGAAAACTCATTATTGTATAATTCAAGTATACTGATTAGTGAAGGAAAAACCGTAGGGACTTGTCTTGATAACTTGTTGGATGCCATATTGAGCCAAATCAGATTTGCAGCATCACCAATGTTATCAGGTAATGTTCCTGATAATGCATTGAAGCTGATGTCAAGACCTGTCGAATTTGGTTACTGAAACAAGCGTGGGGTATAGATCCGATCAGCATGTTATCAGACAAATCTAAGATATTAAGGTGGTTCATTTCCTAAAGTCAGACAACCAAATGGGAATTCCCCCTTCAATATTGCTTGATAGCAACCTCAATATACGCAGTGATACACTACCTTTGGGAACCATGCTCATATTTCTCCAACGAAGATTTTTAACCCCCAAAACAAAGTTCTGATATTGTGCAACCATGAGATTTCACTCGACAACTTATTATTCCCAAGCAAGAGGACAAGTCCAGAAACATCGACTTCCTTAAATAGAACAACTCAGGAGGAATGGAACCATTGATCCATATACTGTAACCCATATCTAAAACTTGAACCGTTGTTCAAATTTGGACGACGTGTAGTCTACCGTAACGACCATTCTCGTTGGTAAACTCTTGTACGACATAGCGTCTTCAGAAAACACATGACCAAACTGGCCAGAAATGGAAGATCCATCAGTGAGAATAAATCAGCATTTCTTCCCAGAGACGCTACTGGTTTCTTCAATTACGACTCAGATAAATTCATGCTTAATGTTTACTTTGACTAGTTAATTTGTCAAGCGCGTTGCGCGTAGATTTATCACATACTATATATTAACATTATAAAAATTTTAAATAATGCTATAATTAATAATTGACGACATTACAATTAAGATATTAAATTATTTGATTAACTTAGTTTTATTTCCTCTAAACATTTTATCGTCTTAATTTAGTTCTTTTTAATTTCTCATTATGACGATATCTTTTAATTTCATGATTTTGATACTCTATGTATAATTTTGATTTTATTTTTTTTAAATATATGGTTTATGTGAGTTTCTTTTGAAGATATGAGAAATATTATTTCTCGTTTTTTGTTAACATCAATCTTTTGTGGATATTGTAATCCCAATATGACAATCTAAGAGAGGGGTGAATTGAATTTCTTGGTAAAGTTAAAACCTTTTTGAAACCTTTTCGAAGGTTTTGTAAATCAAAACAGTATATAAATCCAAAACACAACTGCACAAAAACTAAAGTAAAGAGAGAATGAGAGATAGAAGATTAAATCCCAATATTTATAGTGGTTCGGTCATCTTTGATCAATGTCTAATCCTCTAGCTAACTAGAGAGTTTGAATCCACTAAACTTTCTCACTTCCGGGTAAAGGCACACTGTTTACAGTCTCTTATTTTTCAGGTTCACAAGAAAACCTTTACACCTTGTTTTTACTGGCGAAAATAAGAAAACCAAACTTCTTTGTTTTTTAAGGAACCAAACAAAGCAAACCTATTCTTATCTCAATCTTCACAACCAAAGCTTTATTATAAAAGTATTCTTAGATGGAAAGCTATATTCCTACACCAACTTAGTAAGCAAATAGCAAGTTAACAACTCAATTGGTAAGTGATAAATCATGAACACAATGAGAGAAAGATGAAAATCAAATTTTCAAAGTTTGGGCACTCTAAAAAATTGTTCTTATCTTTACCTCATGACTTGTGATGTCTATTTATAGGTGCTCTCTCAAAACTAGCAGTTGTACAATCCAAAGTAACTGTTGTGTGAGAGTTGGGAAAAACTGAGATTATTGGCACCTTTAAACAACTAAAAACATGAAAATCTTAGGTCTTACTCCCTACCCTAAAGGTCAATTTTCCTTGACTCACATCAATGAGGGCTCTCCCCATAGCTAAGAATGGTCTACCAAATATAATAGTGAGATCAATGGAACTATCTACCTCAATCACATAAAAATCGGTAGGAAAATAGGACGTTCTCCACAACTCCCAATAGATATTTGATGGAATGATCGACAAGTTGGAATTAAATAGAGGTTGGTGCAAGCCCTTCTCGTCCAAGTTTGTTGAATAGTGAGGCGGACATGAGATTGATCAACGCTCCCAAATCACATAGGAGTTCTTGGTAGTTATGTCACCAATTGAGCATGGAATTTTGAAGCTCCCCGGATATTTTAGCTTGGGAGATAGCTTGCTTTGTAATATCACATTACATTCTTCATTTAAAGCCATGGTCGCATACTCCGTTAGCTTCTTCTTAGTAGAGACAAGCTCCTTAAAATTTTTTGCATAGTTGGACAAATGAGCAATTGCCTCTAGGAAGGGGATATTCATTTGAACTTCCTAAACTTCTCAAATTCATTTTCTTTAGTGTGAGTCTTCAATCGATGAGGAAATGAAATTAGAGGCATATAGGGTTTCACCTCATCCTTTTGGTTGGAAGGAAACTATTTGTCTTGCCCATTTTCCTCCTCAACACCCTTGTCATGATTAGGTTTTTTCACCACAATTTCCTTCTCTTTTTCTTTCATAGTTACCTCCCCCACACTTGGCTCCTCAAGCTCCTTTCCACTTCTCAAAGTAATAGCCATGACACACTCCTTAGAGTTCACTTGAGAGGTATTAAATAACTTTCCTTCTCTCTATCCGAAACTATTTTGGCTATTTGCCCCACTTTGCACTCAAGGTTTTGAATAATGGCTTGTTGGTTTTGGATGGTAGCATGTTGGATTTAAGCTAATTGTAAGTCTGAAATGGCAATCCAAGAAGGGGGTGAAATGGATTTTTAACTTTAAAACTTGTATAAAAACATATTTGATTGCAGTAGTAATAATCAATATGATTTAAAAACAACACAATAAATCAAAGTGCTCAAATAACTAGAGTAAAGAGAGATGAGTTAGAGAGATCAAAGTCAATATTTATAGTGGTTCGGCTCATCAAGCCTACGTCAACTCCTCAAGTTCCCCTTGAGAATTTGAATCCACTATCACTTCCTTCTTCAAAGGGTGAAGGCAACCTCTACACACTCTTGCTTTTAAGGTGCAAGATTAAACCCCTCAAATACAATCCTTGTTTTCAAGATAAACAAGAAAACTATCCTATTACAATGAAATTCTCTTTATAAATGAACAACATAAGTATAATCTATCACTCTCAAGTAAAGAAAGAATTGCAAGTAAAAGAACACTCTTGAGATAAATGTGAATGATTTGCCAAATAAGAAAAAAAAAAATGAAGGCTTGAACATGCTGGAAATAGATAGCAAGTTGTTAAGTCACCTCTTCTGAAGTGTTTTGCCTCTATTTATACCTTCCCAACTCGTACTAGTCGTTGTGAGCATTAATGTAACCGTTGTGAGATAGAGCAGCCCTGCATTTAATGCTCTGACATAGTGTCTAACTCGAGTAAGTGTTTATCTAACTCGAGTTATCCGTCAATTTCATCACGACAGTGGCTCAATAACTCGAGTTATCCATTTCATTAACTCGAGTTATCCATGATTATGACCATTGGGACCACTGACCTTTGACATTTGAACTCTGATTTTGTCAATCCTAGGTATAATCATTATGCCTTCAGTGATAACTCGAGTTAGTCTACATGTAACTCGAATTAGCCTTCATCTTCATGTTTTCTGTTGCATTGAGTTACTCGAGTTATGTGCCAAGATACTAGAGTTGAATTTATGCATCTGTTACGCTGAATAAGTAACTCGAGTTATTGATGAATTTAACTCGAGTTATTTTCTATCTGGACAACTCGCGTTTTGCATGAAGTTACTCGAATAGAGGAGTTTGATCGATCCTGGGATATGCAGCTTACTCGAGTTAACTCTTCTAGTAACTCGAGTTATATTGATCCTGCACAACTCGAGTTAGACAGGTATTTTACTCGAGTTGAATTTTCAGACCTGATGATTGATTTTTCTTCGGGACATTTGGTTCTTCTAGACAACCCATTTAACTCGAGTTATTACAACGTTTACTCGAGTTATGTGAGTACCATTCAACTCGAGTTATTCATTAAGATAACTCAAGTTACAATCTCTTCTCATTCGACTCTGCCATTCCAGTTTGCTTCTGGTCTCTGGATTGCTTTGATAACTTGAGTTATCATTCTTGTTACTCAAGTAAAGTGTTCATAACCACATTTAGAATGTTAAATATCAAACTTAATTTTGTTCATCATCAAAACCAAAAGGGATCCAAATGTTAACCACCTTTGGTTCAACACTAATTGGTCCACCTTAGCTTCTATCTTGGACATGCATTACATCAACAAATCTTCCAATGGTGGCTTTTTGTCTTGGTTTTGTTATTGGGGTGGTGGATGGAGTTGGTTTTGTTGATATAGTGGCCTAGGTTGAAAACTCAATGGTCCAATAGGTCTAGGTTGGTTTGAAGTGTTTGAATCCTTCCAAGCAAAGTTTGGGTAGTTGCGCCAACTCGGGTTATAAGTATTAGAATAAGAACTTTCCTAGGTTGGGGTCTAGCATATCCTCCCATATAATTCACTTCCTCCATACCGACTCCCACACATTGGGCCATCTCACAAGTTATCTTACTATGTCTCATCACTCCACAAAAAGTGCATTGCTTCTTAACCAAGGCATTAGTATTCAACAACATTCATTTTCCTTGCAAGATCATTAGCCTTGGAAACTAAATAAGGTGAAGATGAAGAGCTCACCTCATGAATACTGGCTCTCCTACCCCTAACCGCTTTTTGTTGAGAATTGGCAGCCAATATCTCATAAATATCATAGACTTCCTTGGCGGTCTTGTCTCCAAAGTATCCACCGGCGGCAATATCCACAAGTGTTTACTCATGCATTGTGAGGCCATCATAGAAGAATTGTGTAAGGAGGGCTAAGGAAAATTGATGGTGCAGACATTGGCTCAAAAGAATCTTGAATCTCTCTCCCAACCTTTATGGAATGTTTCACCTTCCATTTGAGAAAAAGAGCATATCTTGTTTCTAAGCTCCACCGTCTTTTGAGGAGAATATTACTTCATCATGAGCTTCTCATAAACCTCATCCCATGTACCTAGCGAGCCCTTTGGCAAGTTGATTAGCCATTACTTTGCCCCATCCTTCAAAATGTAAGGAAAACACCTCATTCTCAAATCATCTTTAGTTAGGTCATGTAATGGAAAGGTTTGGATTGTGGTATAGAACTCCCTAAAAAAGGTTAGTAGATCCTCCGAAGGCAGCCCATGAAAAGATGGCAACATTTGGAATTGTATATTTTTCAATTCATAGTTCCTTGCTACTGGACTCAATCTACTACATGAAGGTGACTCCCCAATCACCGGCATTTGGATCTCTCTCATACTCATTCTAACTGGCATTTGTTGCCCTGTTCCATCTCTCAGTAATTGCCCAACTCTTTCCTCATTCTTATGTTCAACCCTCAGTATTGGAATTTTGACCATTCTTTCCCTTCTTCGAGTAGCGTGATTAGCACGACACAAACTTTCAATTTTTGGTATCAAAGGGATGATTTCAATGTTCTCCAAACTTTGAGTTCACCTCAAATTCATATATTACCTAAAAACAAAAAACAAACAAACAAACGATTGAAATTAAACAAAAGATCACAATTAAGAACACTGTTCCCCGGCAACGGCGCTAAAAACTTGATGATGCCTCAAGAGTATCCTTGGGTATCGAATCCACGGGGAACGCGATTAATTGTGATCGAAAAATAAAATAAAATAAAAGCAAGTAAAATCATGGTTTTTTTGGGTTTTTGAACAATTTAAAGAAAACGCAATGCAAGTATTAAAAACTAGGAGCTAAAGTGTGAAAAACAATAAAAGAAAAGCGTTGGGGCTTCAATATTTCGGCTAGGGAATTCTATTTGACTAAGCTAATGAAAGGGGATCTAGGGTTGAGATTTCTCTCTCCTAAGCTAGTTTGGAGCCTCTCTCAAGGTCATCTAAATCATCCCTATATTAAATAAGAGTCATCCCGGTCTCACTTAAGTTAATTAGGGTCATTAGATTAGTGGGGAATTTCATCGAACACCTTATGGGCATAGGTATCCTACACCTCACAAGTTTAATGGTTGTGGCCTCATTTAGCCTTCATCTTTCAATCCATCAACTAAACTTGCTAGAACTATAGCCTAGGTGACCAATTTAAGTCATAATCACATTAAACAACTTATTAAATGAACCCAACAAGGCAATAAATAAAGAACATTAACAAATACAACAAGCCCAATCAATAGTGTAGCAAAATCATCATCTCTAGACTACTTCTTTACACCCCAACTAAATATTTAAGCTAAAATAATTAAATGAAGCATAAAAACTTTGAAATCCATTAAAAACATCATAAATATTCAAATGCAAAAGAGGAAAAGTCAAAGAAAACAAAACTCAAGAACCTTTGATGAAGAATTCCAAATATAATAGCCTTGGGTAATTGATTTCTTCTTACTTCCCGTTGATCTACTCTAAAAAATTAAAGTTCTTGCTTGAAATGTAAAAGTCCTAATTTCTAGAATGGAAAATGATGTAAATGATGTCCCAAATGAATGTTAAAGAGGGTATTTATATCCTTTGTCTAAGCCACAAAACCTTATAAGAGAAATCTCAAAGTTGCCCCTTGGTCCCCATCAACTTGTCTTTTGCGCAACCTTCTTTTTGGAGCCCTGCAAGAGTGTCACAGCCATGACACTTGGCTGTGACACTTTTCTGTATACATTTTCGCATGAATTTAAGGTACCATAGCCGTGACACTTCTTTTCTCCATAATTCTTTCATTTTCTTCATCCTTTAATGAGTTTACTTGGGATCTTTCGACTTCAAATCATTTTTGCATCATTTTCTATTATTTCCAACTCATTTTTTTCACACTTCTCTCTTCCTACAAATATCACAATCATATTAAATTCATTACAAAAGTGTAATTTGTAAGATAGAAACATATGAATTATTGCTTTATTTATCATATAAATATAACATAGATCAAATATCCTGTTGAATCTATGTTTCTCAGATTGGCGCATACACAAAACTATCTTCTTGTTTTTCCTGGGAACCAACAGTTAATGTTGAACTGACTCAAACTAACATACAATAGCCGATGAGAATCTATGCTACTTATGTTGTCCTACTTGATGATGCTTAGTGAAATGCTATTTTGTTTAGGTGCTAAATTGATCATGCATTATGACTTATGTAGACACAATGTTTTGTTGAAAGTTCACTACCAAAGACAAAAAAAAAATCAGTTTATTTTCCTTCTTCTGAAATTCTTAGTGTCATTGTCACTTTAACTTGTTCAATTTAGTTCTTACACTTACATTTGCCTTCCTATCCTTATCAACTTCTGTAGTTAATAGTTATAGCAAGCCAGGCCATTTCTTTCCCGTGGATCTTGAACATGAGGAAGATGCTTTCCAGTATTATTAACTTAACTTTCTCTTTTAGCACAGTGATGATGATTGCCTGTGTTGGCCGCACCATTTTGCTATACAGGTTGCTTCTCAACCTGGAATGGAGTGTTTGCCTCTTGTGATGGAGTGTGAATCTGGGTTTTATGCAGATCCAATGGTTGTTCTGGATTTCCAGTCTCTTTATCCATCAATGATAATTGCATACTACCTTTGCTTTTGTACTTGTCTTGGAAATGTTGCCCCTTCAAGGGCGAATACTCTGGGGGTTAGTTCATTTTCACCAGATCCACATTTCTTGCAGTGTTCGAAAGATAAAATGCTGCTCACTCTAAACAGTGTTATGTATGTACTTTTAGAGGTAATTCACTTAGATGTTCTTTATCTTTGCTACAGAAATTGGGAGCTTAATGAAACAAAGAGCGGACTGACGTGTAGATAAAAACTGTTGTTAGTTATAATTTACCTTTTCCCCACTGCTTTGAATATACTTGATCGATGTCTCGTAAATGCATGAGAATTGATGTAGCAATAAAACCCTTGGAGTATTCCTTAGGTGTTGAATCTACAGGGAACATGTACTAGTTAATAATCGAAAAGCAAAAGAAAGCAATAAAAACCGAGATTTTAAGTTGTAAGGGGTTTGGTTTAAAAAACACAAAACGAAAATAACAAAGTAAGCAAAAGCGTTGGAACGTTGAGAAGTAAACAAAGACTCCTAATTACTAAATCAATGAAATGGGTTTTTACGGATTGAGTGTTCTCTCCGCAAGACTAACTCGAGGCCTCTCTCGAGGTCACTCAAATCGTACTTAAAATTGCATAGGAGGGTCCTTTCGGCCTCACCTAGCCCAACTAGACCCATTAAGTCCTTTGAGGAATTTCATCGAACACCTCACACGCATAGAATATGTCTATCCTAAATCATGCAAGTTCAATGCTTGTGGATCTAACATAGCCTTCATATCTCGATCCATCAACTAGGTTTATCAAACTATCATCAAGGTGATTAAGTTCAACAATATTCAATTAAAAGAAGCCATTAAATTGAATCCAAAGGAATTCATTCAACTAGACAACATAAAACACAATACCAAAAATCAAACTTCACATATTGAACATAAACCACAAAAATCATTCATAAATATAGCAAGTATTCATCAAAATTACAACTCAAATTCAAACACAAAACCTAAACTGCCATTGTTTAACGAAAATAAAAATAAAAACTAACCTTAACGCAAAACCACAACACCAAACACAAATTGAGAAATGGAAAGCAAAAGGGAGGGGGTTTCCTTTCCAAGACCATAGGTCTCTTTAAAGAGCCCCCATTTTCTTCCTCCTCCTTCAGTCCTCTCTCTATCTTCAAGCTTTGATGGTGAGTGTGGATGTCAAGAATGCCCAAAATGGTATGTGAGAGGAGTATTTATAGGCCTCTCAATGCCCCAAATACCTTAGCACATGTCTTCCAAAAATGCCCCCCTGAATATGCCTTTTATCTACCAAAAAGTGTCCTTGCCGCCATGCTATTTTGTCTGTATCTGGGGTGGTCACGGCCATGATTTTGAGGTGGTCACGGTCGTTATGTGCTTTTTTCCATGGTCACGGCCGTGAGGTACCAATGGTCACGGCCGTGACCTTGCTTTGACCCTCCAACGGTGAATCGCGCGACACGATCTTTTCACCCTTTAAGCCAGTTTTTGTCGCACTTTCTTCCATTGATCTTCCAAATTCGAAAACATGTTTTCCATGCCTTTTTCATATAGTTTTCATCCAATTCGATGCATTCCTCATTACCTTACACAAACACGAAAAGTGTGCAAATTCGTCGATAATCAAGTACATGTAGGGTAAAAATGTTATACTTTAGTGCTTGAATTATTGTGTAAATTTAGGATAAATCAATACTTCTAAAACTATAAAGAGTTATGTTTCAGAGACACATTTCTGTTTTTATTTTAAATACGACTATCTGTCATGGCAATATAGCATTTGCAGTTTCTGACGGAAATTGTTTCTATTTTGCACATTGTGCCTTATTTCCGTTTGTTAGTGAATTTATTCTTATTTATTTTCCAAATACGATTGAATATTTCTTCAGAATAGTGGGTTTAATAGCTGCTTTCTTGCCATAGTGAAGGAAATTTGTAGGAAGGAAAAAATTGAGAATTTTTTTTCCATAACAGGTGCATAAGGGTATATTACCTCCGTTACTGGAGTAAATATTATCAACCAGAATAATGGTGAAACAAGCCATGAAGAAGTTGGCTCCTTCACAGCAAGTTCTTCAAAGGGTATGGCTGAGCTAGACTGATAAAATGATTCAAGAAGACAGTGAACTCCAATCATGGTGGAAGGAACTTAGAGAGGAAGGACATGGCGACAAGAAACACAAGCCCTGGTGGCCTAAAATGCAGACCCTTGGAGACTTGATTCAAACATGCACCATTATAATATGAGTTGGTTATGCTCTTCATGCAGCTGTCAACTTTGGCCAGTACCCTTGTGGAGGATACATTTCAAACCTTCCAAGCATGACTCGTAGGTTCATTCCTGAAAAAGGCACTCCTGAGAATGAAGACCTTGAAACTAATTTTGAAAAGGCTTTTAAAACTGTCACTTCACAATTCCTGGCTATTCTTGGGGCTTTGCTTGTTGAAATTCTGTCAAGGCATCCATCAAATGAAGTGTATCTTGAACAAAGAGACAGTCCTGAATGGATGACAGATGTAGAAGCGTTGAAGGCATTTGAATAATTTGCGAAGAAGCTGGAAAAAATTGAGGATGACATTATAGAGAAGAACAAGAATCCAATGTTGAAGCGTACGGGTCCTGTGAAGATGCCGTACACATTGTTAATTCCAAGCAGTGAAGTTGGACTTACTAGCAGGGGAATTCCCAACAGCGTTTCTATTTGAAGTTTCTTGGTAGAAAATTTTGTGTTCTATCTATACCAGTGTCTGTGTGGTAATGTAAGATCAGTTGGAGGAAGAAAGTTAAACTCGTATTCCAATCATCTACGAATGTTTATGTCTCATAAGGTAATAAAACTCGGTAATGATGGGAGAAACCAGTGTCTTCAGCTATTTAATTCTACATACAAACTGCTCTCAAATTCTAACCGCTGAGTCAATTTTATTTGGCTATTTTGCTTTAGCAAATAAAAGAGAGAACAGAGCAATGAAAATAAGAAAACATAAAAAGTAACTAACAATTTGAGTTATTCAACAGTTTCTTATGTTAATATAGGAACTCATAGCGTTAAACGTGTGAAACACAAAAGCACTACATTACACATTCATTGACAAAACCTAGGACATTTTCACAAACACAAAACAACACTAAGAGAAAACAATTTAATGGGAAGTGCATAGAAATCCTGAATCAAAAGTACCGGAACCTGACATGTTGCCCCAAAGGCCTTTGT
>CAODLS011288530.1:0-10732 GCA_948243855.1 Flueggea neowawraea | reverse complement strand
AAAAATAATTATCCAAAAATAATTATTCCACAAATAATTATCCAAAAATAATTATTCCCAAAACTAACTTTCCACCAATAATTATTCAGAATAATTACTCCAAATATAATTATCCCAAAATAATTATAAAAATTATCCGGGGTATTACAAATACCAACTAGTTCTAAGAAGGAACAAGTTGGGCATATAAGGAATAACTTGAAAGTGGGAGTTTGAGGATTTGGCATGTGTGAATTTGTTTTGTGCAAAAGCTAAAACCTTTCTTGCATTAACTTATGTCGTAACTGTATTGAATTTTGCCTTCAATATTTATTCTAAAAATAACGTCATTTGTTAGACTATATTTTGAGTGGGAGACTACTTTATAACTAAAAGTGGTTTCTTAATTAAAGTAAATGACCTAATTATTAAAAGTTCGAGTTTTCATTCATTCACTTCACGTAATCATGAGAGATTATGTGAAGTTAATGCACGTAACATAACCACTTTGACAAAATCGAGCATTAGACAATTGTGTAAGTTCAAGTTGTCTAATTGCGAGCATTGCAAAGAGGAGAAAATTAGAGAAGAAACCATTTCAAAAGGCAATTTGAGCTGAATTTTGTTACTATTAATCCAATTTTGATGTTTGACGTCGAAAAGAAAAAGAGGGCAAGGCTAATACCTACTACTTCATCACATTCGTATATATAATTATGGAAGGTGCAGTCATATCCATTTGATTCTTCATAAGTAAGAACGGTCAAGTTAGTTTGTGCTTCTTAATTACTCTTACTTCTTGAAAATCAAGATGGGAAATGAATAAAGTTTTGTAGATCGACTAAGTTCGAGACATCTACAAGATGAGTCCAAAGCTTTATGTGATGAAAGAGAAATAACATTAATTGTTTATTTCTAGACCTCTAAGTTTGTTACTTATATATCTCATAGGTTGTGGATTGGTCGAGTGTATGACCTAAACCACTTGAAACCAAGAGATGTATTACCAATATCCACGATACCCTGATCTAAAAGATCAAGAGGCTAAAGGCGTTAGACACCTTGCTATGTCAAAATGGCACATTCATCATGGAATAATGATAAATTGGCATAATAATGAGTTATAAAAAGTCACATTCTTAGTGAATAGATTTCTTAACTGGGATAAAATGGAAAATATTTCAATTTATTTGAGACTCAGGAACTTAATCCCTCAGGATCACTCCATCCGAGTGGGAGAATTCTTGAGGAGGATGAGGATAGATGATGAGAAAGTTAGGTAATGTAGATTACGTCCTTAGTTTTTAAAATCTCAAGATATCGATTTAAACCAAATGATTGTTCTCTCTTTCTCTGAAAGGGATGCATCGCTAAGTCTTAGAACGATTCAATGTTTTAAAAAATTTCAAGAGATCAATCCATTGATGCTAGAGATTGTTCTCTCTTTCTCCTAAAGGGATGCGTCGACTATGTCTTGGAATGATTCAACTTTATCATATCTACCTCAAACATGTGTGGGTGTTCCTGATCCTGACTTAAATGGGAGGAAGATTCCTATTTCTAGTGAGAGTACAAAATCTTGATCCTAGTTGGTGTTTTGTTTTCCAGTGGGAGTAGGGAACTTGAATCTAGTGAGAGCATTTTCAAAAATGCATAGAACTAAAAGGGATAAATTCTCACGATGGCATTTCTTCGATAAATGAACTGACCATAATTCTTTTTGGTAAAGTCTCACAGCGATATTTTTTTGATAAATGAATTAATTGTGATCCTTTTAGTAATCCACAAATCAAGAACGAACCTGCAAGTATGTTAGAGGTTCACTCACCCTAGTGAAATTTGTATGGATTAAAGCAATAGAAGTACAAGTGACATTCGAGATTGAACTATGTTTGAGAAGTGGTTAATCTACTCAAAGGGTGAGTACCCATTGGAGATAAGTGGATATATGAGCGATAAATCGAGTGAGACATCTATAATCACCAATGGGATTTAGTCAACAAGATTGAAAAGTTCAACTTGTTGAAAGATTTGCCTTCATTAAATAGACTTTGTCATTTGGACTAGTCTATTCCTCTACTTACATTAATGAATGTAGAGACTCATTTTCTCGTGAGAGAATTTAGAGTAGAAACCTATAAGGTTTAACCTAATAGTTTTATCATCCAATTCTCAATACATAATTTGAAAATGAAATCTATAAGGTTTAAACGAATGGTTTCATTGTCCAAGGTATGACCTTAGACATTCTTCGAGAGGATGATACATTTATATTCGTTGTGATAATACCAAGTATTTTAAGGTGAATCTTGTCATTTTTACATTGTGTGAACGTCGCACTTGTGGCTAGAAATAGTTTAGCATACCTGAATGACTTCAAAGATTAGTCAATGTCCAACTTTGATATTGCTAATATGGGTTGACCTTGGAGTTAAACTCCAAGAGATCGTTCGAGTAAATCGTTGTACCTCTTCAAGTGAGATGGATCAACAAACTACTAGAACGTGTAATGCATAACCCATAGATACTCTGTGACTAAGAGAAAGTTTCTTAGCAAGTGCATGCGTCCATAAATCTATGTGAGATGAAGAACGTGTAAGGAATGTTCTTCACGTAAATGTAATGTGAATGTCTTTTGTAGTCTAATAAAGAGTACATGTGTTATTACAAGACAATGTCTTGTAGTAAATTCCTAAGTGTCTACAATGCCTAGAGTTTACTATGTTGTCAAGTTAACTAGCAAATATTGATCAAACACGTAAGGAGGATGTTGGAAAGCAGTGAGTGTGATACTTGGGTACTTTAGAGGCACTGCAAGACATTGTGTTACCACAAAGGCTTGTGATAAAAAGAAACACAATTGCTATTCCATATGATGATGTGGAGGTGAGGATGTTTATGTCTTGTTATGTGTTCTTACTTGGCAGAAAGATCACTCCACGTAATAATGAGGAACACGTATAAATATGTGACAAGTAAAGCTGAGACTATAATTTCATTACATGCAGTGTAGTAGAAAGATGGGCTATACAGTGAAATGGTCCACTTAGCTCTATGCACCTAAAGAACAAATGACTGTCTTTAATGACAGTCAACCTCGATTGCTTAAAGATCGAAAAAATCTAATATAAGTCTAAGCAAATCAAGACCAAGTATCGTGTTGTGAAAGACTTGTTTGCATAAGGACAAGTAAATTTGAGTACAAGTTTCACAAGGTAAAATGAACTTGGAAATGTAAATTCATGCGAGAATATCCATTAATAAAAGTTTATAAGGAATAAGTTCCTTAATATCCGCATGACACCCAAAGTATGTAATCCTTTAAAATATGATCTTTAATAAGATCATCGTGAGCAATACATGAGCGCAAATGTTGAGAGTTGACATTTGTAGTATCGTTAAGTGAGAAAGCACATTGGACAGAGAAGTAACCCACTCACACGAGTGTTTACCTTAGTTTTCCTAGTTCGTTGGGGGAAGAACTAAGATGAGGCTGGTTTTGAACGTAGAAAGAGACTTAGAGTATATTCATAATCAAGAGGTCGTCTTACATTTTATAGTTGTGAGTTCATTGTAAAAGGGCAAGAAAAAGTCGTACGAAAAAAGACGTACGCCATAGGGATAAATTTCTATGTCGATCATTAAATTGATCATATGCTAAATTGAGAGACTTTTAGCATATTCTATCTTAAAACCAGAAGTAATCATGTTACGGTGTGAATTAAGGTTAGATAGCGAAATGCATCATAACCGAAGCTTATGTTTGGTGTTGACAATGTTATATAAACATGCACTCCTCCAAGGGAAGGAAAGAACACCACAACACATGATCATACAATGTGTGCTATATACATGACCATAGGAATGGAAAAGATTGAAAAATGATCTCACTTTTTCTAGTGTGAGACCCTGCCATTAACATGTGGTTCTCGGTAATACCTAACCTTAGAACCCTTAACACATTCAAGACGTGTAGTTGAGTTTGGCTACTTTAGCTTGCTATTAATGGTCAAGATTGATTCGACCAAGCATGTCGAGCTGGGCAAGTAAACTTGGCTATGTGGATTGTCTGGTGTAAAAGGGAAAGCTTGTTTTTAGACGCATTTGTATTAGTCTCATAAGTTTGCTTAGCTAGCTCTCATGTGATTTGTCACATGATGTGTGAACTATGACCAGATCGAGAAGTTCGAAAGCAGCGATTGTGTGGTTACGAACTAGGGGAAAGACATACATTCCAGCAAATTGTGCTGTTGTTGCATACACTATGACAGAATGGAGCTATTCTGCAAGAGACGCCTTCTAACAGAATTGAGTAAGGAGCTGTTATATATCCCTTACATGTGTATAACAATTATGCTTTTATCGTATGCTGGTCTCGAGGTCTATTTGTCTATATGACGAAATGATCGAGCATGGTTATGTGAGTGCTAACCATGTTACATGATGATGTACCATTCCGTCATGTACGAGTGGGAGATGTTGGAAAAAGCGGTCAGCCCACGACGAGTGGATCGAACTCGGTCGGTCAAGGTGTGAATCGAGACGATGGACCGAGCCCAATTGAGATAGGCCCAAAAGGCCCATGTGCAAAGCCCATTGGGCTTATGGCCCATTAGGTCCATTTGGATGCTTATATATTCAGCATGAAAGAATGGGAGTTATTCTATTCTTCCATTCTTCCATCCCACACAAACATGAGAGAGGGGGAGGAAAGGAAGAAGAGAAAGTTTCTTCCTCCATGTTGTACCTCTCTCTCTACTCGTCATTCGCCCGTCGATTATCTCGATTTGTGTGGCATCTAGGCTGCGAATCAGACGAGCACTCTCATCGCCAACCCGACCGTGATTTGTTCGGGAGACCAACAGAGAACCGATCCTGACCTTTATCTTCAGCTGCTGGTTGGGTCGAGCTTCTGCAGGAATCGAGATAGGTAACTCGAACCTACTATTATATACTGTTTATATGTTAAACCGGTAGCTAGATTCCTTTAGTGTCGAAAAAGTTTATTGAAGGTTGTATTTTAGTTTTAAAAATATTTTGAATGTTTTTAAAAGGTTTTTACGTTTTTAAAATATAGATTATTTTTTAGTTCATTTTTTTATTAGGTAATAAAAAATAATAAAGAAGTTAAGTTGCCAAAAATTTAGTAAAATAATTTGAAATTAAAAATAAATTAAATAATTTGTGAAATAAAAAATTGGAGGGAAAAATAAGAAAGTAAAAAGGATCAATTCTGATGTGAAAAAATAGTCTGAGTGAAAAAAGGACTAAAATCATGAGAACAAAAAAACCAAGGATTAAATCTGATTTTTGGTGTGATCCGTTTCAAAAGAAAAAATTTTCCGTATGAATTAAGAGATTTTGCGTGAAGATTGAGAAAAACACTCCATTGCTTTAAAATGTAATAAAATTTTGAAATGAGTATGATTTCGTAATTGCCCTTATTTATAATGGTGTTATATTGGCTCTTCTAAAATATATGTAGAGTTCATTCATTAAAACTTATTAGGGCTATGGGATATTTAATCCAATTCAATTTCAAACTCCACCCATAACTTGATATGGGCATAACAGTTTTTTAACATTTTATGTAATTAGAAATCAATTAATTAACATTTTTAGATGCTAACAACTATTTATGAAATTACTCTACTGATAAAACTTAGTTGTCTACCAAAATTAATAAGTTCACCATTATTAGGCGGTTTCAAAAGTTGGACTTGGTGGTGAAGGATGCCCACCTGGAACACTTCCAATTTTGAGGACCAATGAAGAAAATGTTCTAAGGGAAAATCTGTTTATGAAAAGTCTCCATGCAAGATTTTCCCCTAGTGTTGGCAAGTCTCCTGGCTTTCATGTTGGTATTTTCTTCCTTTTTTTTCTTTTTTTGTCTGCACATGTAATTATATATTAACAAACTGGATAGATGATACATATAAAAAAAAGTGTTAATGACGGTGCAACCATCGATTTTAGAGGGTTAAAATAATTTGAAGTATGCACTTTATATTAAAAATAACTTTTTTTTTAAATATCATCATATAGTACAACTTTAAATCTAGCTAACCATTAGTATGCGTTAGAAGTTGACAAGTTGTCATTATTTGATGACGTGGAGCCAATGTTGATGTGGCATTTGAGGTCGTTTTTTGCCATATGACATGTCACATTATCACTTGATATAAGAGCATCCACAATTGTTGGACCTATATTTTGAGTTTAATTTGTTAACACATCACTGTCACATCAACTTTCTATTAACTTTTCTTTCATTGAACCATTTTATTCTAATTATTTAGACTATCATTGAATTCTTATGTGAGACTTACTATCATTCCATTTTTTATTCAATTTTCTTTTGTAATATATACTACATAAATACATTTTTTCATACAAACAATTAAATATTTTTAATTAATAAAAAATTATATATTTTACAAATAATATCATAAAATTTGTATACCAAAAATATAATTAATTTTTAAATAAAAAAATAAATTGTACATTTTAGTAAAAAAGAAAAAATTAAATAAAAACTACCAATTTTTCATCTATATTTTAATAATACTATAGTAAATATTTTTCATCTACCAAATAATTATAAAAAAAAATCTCAGTACAAAAATTTATATAGAAATTAATAAAATACAAAAAAAATAAAAAAATAATGCTTGATTGGTCATGTGAGATCTATTATCAGTGAATGCAGAGGAGAAAACAAGACATTATAGAAACATTATATACAATAAAAACATTATAGAATGACATGGTTCAAGCACAAGTTACAGCAGCAATTCCTTTCAAACAAGATTTAAACACATGGAATATTTTTACCAAGTCTTGTCGATTTACCTAATATATTTTTGGCTGCCAAGTAGCTTTTAACATGGTGAAAGAGTAAATATTCAGGCTAAAGCTTGTAGGAGAAGAAAACTACCAAGTCTCATGATTCAAATTACAACCCATTAAAAGTCTCGCCATACATATTTAATAACAACAATAAGAACATCTCTAATGTATTAATCTGTTTAAGGGTTGATGGAACTGTCATATCAGTAACTTATTAATATTTCACTTATTATACTCTTTATTTTTAATCATTAACTTCTTATTATACTCTGTTATATGACCAACAATTATTTTACTCATCATTTATTTTATTTACAATATATAAATAGTAACAAATATATTTATTTCACATAAATATTTTTGTGAGTTAATATTTGAGTTAAAAATAATATATGAAATATATATGTCATGAAAAAAATTAATTAAATTTTTATTTTAAAAATAATAATTTTTAAAATAAAATGATTGATCAGATAAATATTTAAATTAAAACAATATAGTTATCAACGAGAAAAAAATGGATTAACCAAATAAAAATAAATTATGCAAGATACTAGATTAACCAAGATACAAAGTTTTTTGTTAATATAATTTTATAGATATAATTGAGTGTTAAATTATGTGAGATCAATTTAGTAGGATATATAAAAAATTATTTTTTACATTGTAGTGTTTAATATGTTAGTTAATAATTATTAAAAATAAAAAATAACTAAATGTTAAAAATAATAAATAGAATGATAAAAGAAATTATTAAAAAAATAAAAAAAATAAAAAAGAGATTAAATAGAAAATAATTAATTAAATAGAAAATTAAAAATTAAATAAACAACAAAGTGGGATTCACTTTGTCATTCATGAATCACTTCATAGATATGAAGTAGTTCATGGCATGATACTCTCCCTAATGGAAGAGTATCATGAGAGATGCCCTAATAATAAACATAGTGTCTATGTGAAAAGGTTAAATATCCTTCATAAACATAAGCACAAGCCGGCAGTACCACGACCTGAGCATCCCTATCAGTAAGTTAAATCCTCCCAACTTGTTAGTCGACCTCACATATCAGTTACAGCCTGCAATTACAGCAGATTGTTAAGTTCTAACAACGAAAGTAACCACAAAAACAAATGACACCTTTCCCCATTAACAGATGACCTACATTGACCCTAAGCAACTAAAAGATGATTACCATCCCTTATAAATGACTTTGTCTAAACTGCACCTCGACAAAGAGTGCCAGCTTGGAATTAACGAAGAGATTATTACTGCAGCTTCACACAATGAAAGAAAAAACAAAAAGAAAACACAAATCCAGACATTTTGAAAACATAGTAGCCGCTATCAAGTTTGTCTATGCATTTGTTCATGTGAACGCATTCGTGTGACGTACAGACTACAGAGCCTCCACATCAAGCACCATAATATGGCTAAGTAGCATCAAAACTAATTTGAATTCCCCAATTGCACTTGTTCGTGACAGATGATAGACAATACATAAAGCAAAATCTATCTCAAATGTTAGAAACAATAAATTTGATAAACTTCAAGCCCAAAAACTCAAGAGAAAATGGTAAAATTTTAGGTGGTAAAAGGATACGTAACATAAGAATTTTCCCAAAAACAAATTCCTATAATCTGATAAGATAAAGAAAGATTCAAGCAGCATACAGTGTCCTTCCATCTTCAAACTTTTCTATAACAAAGAAAACAAGCACTAACCCCAGAAACAGAGTTGACTTAAGTGCGACACACACACACCTAAGTTCTTTCTATCCAATATTTTATACGTCGATTTTAAAGTTGAGGGATCTAGAAACTGCACTGCAGACCACTACTCCACAATAGATGAGAAAAATCTACAAAGTCTACAAGCAAAATATGCAGAAACCACAAGCATATTTCCAGAAAAACATATCACCTTACTATAAGCTTAACTAAACTAGAAAGTGTACCACTTAAAAATTAACACAGCTAAGCTAACAAGAACAGAACGACTTTTACTATGAAATACCATGTCAATTTCAAGGCATCTACGGCAATCACAGGTCAGTCAAACCCCATAAAACTGCTGCATCAAAGGGGAAAAGACGGCAAAACACAGTAACTAAATGTTGTCAAAAGAGGTCTAACTCCAATGAAAAACACATAACTGAGAATTCATCTAAAAAAAATGGTTAAATCCTTCCGAGAATTAAAAACATGTCAAAAGAAATACCTTCAGAGGTCTGTTTTTCCACCTTCTCAAACACTCTCACCATAATGTTCTTGTTAACGGTATCATCCAGCACCTTAGTTCGATAAATCTCTTTTTCCCCAGACCTACTATGACACGACCTGTTTTTGGACCATTATCGGCGTACGAGGCGAACCGAACCGGGGCCCCGGCCCATCTCGCACAAGCCTCAGAGAATTAGTCATTCTAACCATATTCATTTTATTAACCAGATTATTAATCACATTAAAACAATTTAACAGATATAAGATCTTAGAAATAATATTCTTAAATAACAACAAAGAAAATATATTTTTTTAAATAAAATCAATAAGACCGATATACTATCAGATACATATTCATAACCCACTACACGGTGTGGAGAACTAATATAATAGACAATCGGGCTCGAACAAAAGGCACTCGCTATCCCTGAACCAGAGACACTGAAAAGTTGCTGAAGTCAAGAAAATCACCTGAAAGATATAAAAATACAAAAAAAAAAAACAAAAGGAATGGGGTAAGAATCCTAATGAGGAAATGACATTCCAGATCGGCTCTGGGCCTCACATAAATCATTTTGAAAGCGTTTTCTAAAATATTTGCATGCATGTATATAATCAGATACTATTAATATACACTAGTATACATAGTAGTTCAAAAATTCATTTTCAAAAAATATTTCGCACAGATAACAAACAACAGACAATCATATTAAACAATAATATCAAATACATCTTAATCACAGACATCACTCACATGCTATTGTTTTATTGAAAATATATTTAAAAAATAACATTTCGCAGGCCAATCAGACATCACGTAAGCAGACGTGACATTTACCAGGCAAGTATCATACAGAGAATCATTTATTTATCATATAAGTATTATAATAGAAAATCATATAAATATCAAGAAAATATTTTAACATAAAGCCAGATAACTACTATCCCACAGACAACATGCAAATTATTAAATATTGCTTATACTGAGTTCAACTAGTCATCAAAGCATATATGTGGCTATTGACACCAGACGATACATATATAATAATAACCATTAAGGCATATATAGTAGACAGTAGCCCATAGGCTCAGGTTAACAGACGGTAGCCCGTAGGCTCAGAATAGTATCAGACAGATATTAGAGGTGTGGTCTATGCCACCAGACAGAATCAAACAAAGTGCATGTGTCTGGCTGAACACACGACCACCATTTTACCCTGCGACGAATGGCCTTCACAGAGTAGTGGTATACCAAAGGCCGCGCTTATCCTCGCGGTTTCAGGAGCAGAGTCACACAAAGTACGTATGTCTAGCCAGACACACGACCACCATTTTACCCTGGCAGCTAAGGGTCTCAGTGATATACCAAAGTCCACATTTATCCTCGCGGCGTAGGAAAACCCTTATCTCAAAAATATATAATATCTAAAATAATTAACTAAGCAAACAATCATACAATGCAGAATTTAGTACCAACTGAGTATACGTATATTTAGATCACATACCTATTCAGACATGCAAAGAGGACGTATTCAAAGTGCGTAATTTCACAGCAAAATATTTAAAACAGATAATCATGCAATCCGATAAAAAAATTACAGAGCACATCACATCTTACCAAATACAGATATACATGTATACTAATAAATATTATTACATAAATACTTTAAAAAAATAGATATT
>CAODLS011288454.1:0-22462 GCA_948243855.1 Flueggea neowawraea | reverse complement strand
AATTATTCAAAATAATTCCTCCAAATATAATTATCCAAAAATACTTATCAAAACAATATATGGGATATTACATGTAGTGTGTATATAGGTACTCTTGTTATACCTGCGTGAGATATTTTAAATTGTTTTCAAACCAGTCTTTGTGATGCATGTATGAGGCATTCTAGAGTGTCATTCCTCACAGGGCCCTGACCCCCGTTTGTTTTTCTTTGTCTATATCTACTTTACATGCATGTTGACTTTTGACTCGACAATCGATTGACATCTTGCTCAATGAGGCGTTGTATATTGGTCAGTGATGCCCTTTTAGTCGGGCTTCTTCTTTTGTTTTAGAACTTTGCATCGAGATCTGTTGAGTTACTGGGTTTTCTTATTTTGCTTTTGATTTCTCTGATATATTTATATTCTTCATATTTGATTTCACTGATGTTTCATTTTGATATTTGTTGTATATATACACATGTTTTACCATCAACGTTTATATAAACATTTTTTTATAAATAAATGGCCAGCGTTTCTGACTTTCTGAGGCTTGTGTGAGATGGGTCGAGCTCCCATAGACGGGCTGTCTTACACACCAATCATGATCCGAAAACGGGTCGTGACACTTTGGACTTTTGAGATATTCTCTGTAGAGAATACTTTCTTCAGTACTTTGAAGTATTTTGAAAAAAACTATTTTGTGTAATTGGAAAAATTATGGAATAATTATTATGTTTTGAAGTAAACGTTTTGCTGATAAGATTATGTGATTTATAAGAGAGGAAATGTTTTTTTCTAAAATGAATATTCGAATGAATTTTTATTTCTATGGAATAAAGGTTATTTATTGCATTTTGTCTATTCATTTATGAAATCAGATATTTCATGATTTGACAGTGGCATAACCACTATTGTGTTTTGAAATTGATATTTATGCATTATATATCTTCCTTCTGATTTTGATGCTGAATTGCATGATTTGCTTTCATACTATGTATTAGTATGTTTGGTTTTCTTATATGAGACTCCTTTGTTACGGGGGTGAATCGTGACCTATGGTATACCAATGCATTGAGAAGGCCCAGCTACCAGGGATGTCGGTAGCCATGTGTCACGGCCCAACACATGATTTGATATTGATTGGTGCGGAGTCCACGTTTGTTATACATTTGATGTTGGTGTAGACCACATCACCTCTGGTTTTAGTGATGGATGCACACCTTTGCTTTAGTCCCATATATATTTGATATATGTTTTGACTCTGAAACCATGTTTTAAATCTGAAAATGATTTTTATATTGGTCTCATGTTAGATTTGTTTCGATATGATATGTTTTGCAAATGAATATTTGAAGTTTAAGCTTATATGATTTTAAACCAAATATTTCGATATTTGTGTTATGTGATTTGAAAAGAAATAATTTGATAGTTGCGATTTATGATTTACAAATAAAAATTATGATTTGCAAATAAATGTTTTCGTACGATTGCTCGTTTGTTATTTGCCTTGGTTGCGAACTATTTCGAAATGAATTTTGAAACTACTATTTGGTACTCAGCGTGTATACGTATATGCACTTATATCTGCTTGTGAAGTTTTCTAAACATTTTCAAAACAGTTTGGGTGAGGTCTGGTGTCGCTTTAGAGTGTCGTTTCCTCACTAGGGATTCTTACCCCTTTCTTTTCTGTCTATCTTCCTGTATTCTCATTTGCTGGTGATTTTGGTTGATTGTGATCAACCAGTTTTTGACACTCAGTTAGGCATTTCTGTAGTCGCAGTCAGTGCCCTCTTGTTCGGGCTCAGTTATTTATTTTGTAGTTGCTTCACACTAGTATTCTTGTGGGTGTATGTATTGTATACTTATTTGGTATTAAACATGATCAATTAATTATCACATATTTTATTACTATTGATAAAACTTATGTTTTAATTAAATTTGAATTTCTATACACTAAACTTGGAAATGGTTTTTGTATTGTTTTCAATAAATTATTTGTTATTTTGTTCTTTGAGGCTTGTACGAGATGGGTCGGGTTGTCATAGATGGTTCACCTCGTACGCTGGTCATGGTCTGGGAACCAAGTCGTAACATCTGTTGTGGAAACTTAGTTTCTTTGGAAACTTTGATGGTTTTAAAATAAATATCGTATTTTGATATTTATTATTTTTTTGGTAATAACCACTCTGCTTTGGATTTTTGAGATATTCTCTATAGAGAATACTTTGTTCAGTACTTTGAAGTATTTTGAAAATAATTGTTTTGTGTTATTGGAAAAATTATGGAATAATTATTACGTTTTGAAGTAAGCATTTTGCTGATAAGAGTATGTGATTTATAAAAGAGGAAATTTTTTTTCGAAATGAATATTCAGATGAATTTTTATTTCTATGAAATAAAGGTTATTTATTGCATTTTGTTAATTGATTTATGAAATCAGATATTTCATGATTTGACAGTGGCATAACCACTATTGTGTTTTGAAATTGATATATATGTATTATATATCTTCCCTCTGATTTTGACGCTGAATTACACGCTTTGCTTTCATACTATGTATTATTATGTTTTTGTTTTCTTATATAGGACTCCTTTGTTACGGAGGTGACTCGTGACCTTTGGTATACCAATGCATTGAGAAGGCCCAGCTACCAGGGATGTCGGTAGCCATGTGTCTCGTCCCGACACATGATTTGATATTGATTGGTGGCAGAGTCCACATTTGTTACACGTTGGATATTCACGTAGATCACACCACCTCTGGTTTTAGTGATGGATGTACACCTTTGCTTTAGTCCCATATATATTTGATATAATTGACTCTGAAACCATGTTTTAAACCTAAAAATGATTTTGATATTGGTCTCATGTTAGATTTGTTTCGATATGATATGTTTTGCAAATGAATATTTGAAGTTTTGAGCTTATATAATTTGAAATCAAATATTTCGATATTTGCGTTATGTTATTTGAAAAGAAATAATTTGATAGTTGTGATTTATGATTTACAAATAAAAATTATGATTTGTAAATAAATGTTTTCGTACGATTGCTCGTCTGTTGTTTGTCTTGGTTGCGAATGATTTCGAAATGAATTTCAAAACTACTATTTGGTACTTGGCGTGTATACGTATATGCACTTATATCTGCTTATGAAGTTTTCTAAACGTTTTCAAAATAGTTTGCATGAGGTCTGGTGCCGCTATGGAGTGTCGTTTCCTCACTAGGGATTCTTACCCCTTTCTTTTCTGTCTATCTTCCTATATTCTCATTTTCAGGTATTTTGGTTGATTGCGATCAACCAATTTTCGACACTCAGTGAGGAATTTCTGTAGTCGCAGTCAGTGCCCTTTTGTTTAGGCTCAGTTATTTATTTTGTAATTGCTCTACACCAGTATTCTTGTGTGTGTATGTATTATATACTTATTTGGTATTAAACATGATCAATTAATTATCACATATTTTATTATTATTGATAAAACTTGTGTTTTAATTAAATTTGAATTTCTATTCACTAATCTTGAAAATGATTTTAGTATTGTTTTCAATAAATTATTTTTGATTTTGATCTTTGAGGCTTGTACGAGATGGGTCGGCTGTCATAGACGGTTCGCCTAGTAGGCCGGTCATGGTCTGGGAACCAGGTCGTGACATCTGTTGTGGAAACTTAGTTTCTTTGGAAACTTTGATGGTTTTAAAATAAATATCGTATTTTGATATTTATTATGGTTTTGGTAATAACCACTTTGCTTTGGATTTTTGAGATATTCTCTACAGAGAATACTTTGTTCAGTACTTTGAAGTAGAAATCCTAAGTGGTGATACTTAGGTAATGGAGGTAGGCAAATAGTTGGCCGAACCACAATAAATTCTTGTGTTCTTTCCTTTCTTGCATTTATTTTTTAAAAAGCTTCAAAGCCACACATACTACACTATTCAACCCCCCTTTTAGTGTGGTAATCGACTCAACAATTGGTATCAGAGATTTGGGCTCTTATTTGAAGCAGCTTAACATCCGAATAGTCAAAGATCAAGGATGGCTTTGGATGTAGGAACACACACCGAAGGCTATAAGGTAAATCATCCTTCTTTCTTCGATGGCTCAAACTTCACCTATTGGAAGAAAAGAATGACTATCTTCATTCAATATTATGACATTGAGATATGGAAGGTGATTGTGCTAGTATTCAAAATTCCAAAGAAAGATGATGGGTCACTCAAGGAATACAAAGACTATGGTGAGGAAGATTGGAAGAAACTTCATTCAAATTCCAAGGCAATCCAACTCTTATATTGTGCTTTGAATCCAGAAGAGCACAATAGAATTTCATCTTGTGAAAATGCTAAGGAAATTTTGGAGATGTTAGAGGTGACTCATGAAGGAACCATTCAAGTCAAGGCGACAAAGATAAATATGATGTTACATGACTATGAGTTGTTCACAATCAATGAAGGAGAAAGCATCACTAATATGCTTGATCGATTCTCTGAAATCACAAATAGTCTTGCCTCTTTTGGAAAACCAATTTCAAGTAGTGATAAAGTGAAAAAGATTTTGAGATCATTGCCAAAGGAATGAGATGCAACGATTACGGCTATTATGGAATCGAAGGACTTGAACAAAATGGAGTTTAGTGAGATTGTGTTGAAGAATAGGAACTCCATGGCCAAACCGAAAGGAAAGAACTTAGCCTTTAAAGCTAAGGAAGTAACTAGTGATACTGAGGAAGAGGATGAAGAATATGAAGAAATTGCCCTCTATGCAAAGAACATAAGGAGATACAAATCTTTATTGCAAAGGAGGAAGAGAAAGATGAAGAAAGGAACTAGAGATGACTACAAAAAGAGTTCATCCTATAACAAAAAGAGAAATAATGATTCTTGCAACAAGTGTGGCAAACTGGGTCATTATGCAAAAGATTGTAGAGTGCTTACCTCTAGGCCACAATATGAGAGGAGCAAAAAGAAAGAGGTTCTTGTTGAGAAACAAGAAAGAGATTCTCATATGTTGTTAATAAATTCTCATGTGGCAATGAAAATTTTAAAAAATTACTTTCATTACAAAGATTTTCATTGTCCAAGCATGGTATAGGATGTGATCCTTTTGAGAAAGAATCGTCTTTGTTAAGCAAGTTTTCAAAAGAAAACAAAAATGATTCTTTGAACTTGGGATTGCCTAAATGTGCTAGATGCTTGAAAGTTGGACATAATGCATATTCTTGCATGAGTTTAAGAAGGACAATCAAGGTGAAGAAGATGTGGATTCCTAAAGGAATCATTCTTCCAAACTTGATCCATGTGACTAACAGAAAAGAACACAAAGTTGCTTGGATACCATTGAAACAAAACAAAATTGTTTTTGTAGGTGCAAGTCAATAATAGAGTATCCTCAAGTGTGTGGTACATTGATAGCGGATGCTCAAGACATATGAGTGGAGATAAAAGCCTATTTGTTAAGGTCAAAATGAAGAATCATGGACATGTTACATTTGGTGACAACAACAAAGCTAAGATCATTGGCATTGGTAAAGTGGGCAAGGAACCTTTATCACCATTGATAATGTTTATTTAGTTGATGGATTGCAACATAATTTGCTAAGTGTTTCTCAATTGTGTGATATGGATTATGACGTTAGATTTGAATCTTCTCATTGCACAGTTTTGAAAGATAGCAAAATTTCTTTTATTGGTTTTAGACATGGAAACATTTTTGTTGTGAACTTGCATGATGCATCATCCTTTAATGAAAAATGTTGGACGACTTTAGATGAAAATGCATTCTTATGGCATAGAAGATTAGGTCATGCACCTTTGCGTTTAATTTCAAAACTAGCAAAAAATGACATTGTTAGAGTTTTACCAAAATTACGTTTTACAAAAGAACATTTATATGAACCATGCATTAGAGGTAAACATGCTAGAGGTTCTTTTAAACCTAAGAAAGAGATTTCTACATGTAGGATATTAGAACTTGTCCATAAGGATTTAATTGGTCCATCTAGACATGTTAGTTTAGGTGGTAAATTATATACATTGGTGATTGTGGATGATTTCTCAAGATTTACATAGGTTAGATTCCTTGCAAATAAAAGTGATACCTTTAATGAGTTTGCTAAGTGGTGTAGATTGGTTCGAAATGAGAAGGACAAGTCTATCATTTCCAATAAAACCGATCATGGAGGAGAATTTGAGTCCAAACCTTTTGAAGATTGGTGTGACAAGCATGGCATAGAAATAACTTTTTGGTGCCAAGAACTCCACAACAAAATGGTGTAGTGAAGAGGAAGAATCGGACTTTGGAGGACATGTGTAGAACAATGCTAAATGAGTACGATCTTCCAAAATATTTTTGGGCTGATGCTATGAGCACCGCTGCTACATCATCAACAGGGTACATTTGAGAAGGGTTCAATTGAAAATTCCTTATGAAATATGGAAAGGTAAGAAACCTAACATTTCTTATTTTCATCCATTCGGTTGTAAAGTTTTCATATTGAATAATGACAAAGATAACTTGAAACATTTGATGCTAAATCGGATGTAGGAATTTTCTTTGGTTATTCCACTAATAGCAAAGCTTATAGAGTGTTTAATTCTAGATCTAGAGCTGTTGAGGAATCAATTGATGTTAAATTTGATTATATGATCTCACCCTCGGGAAAGATAGTTGTTGAAGATGATGTAGGTGAATTCAAAACAAAAGAAGATCATGAAATTCAAAAAGACTTGAAGGAGCTAAACATAAATGAAGCCACCAACATTGATGAAGAAAAGAAAAATGAAAAAGGTGCATCAACTTCACTTCCAAAAGATTGGGCAAGAATAAAAGACCATCCTATAGAACAAGTAATTGGGGACATTGGAGAGGGAGTTAAAACTAGAAGAGCCTTGAATGAATTCCAAATCAATTTTGCATACATCTCCATTGTTGAACCAAATAATACAAAAAAAGCTTTAGAAGATGAATGTTGGGTTCAAGCAATGCAAGAAGAACTCAACCAATTCAAAAGAAACCATGTGTGGGAATTAGTTCCTGCTCTTAAAGGAAAAAATTATTGGAGCTAAATGGGTGCATAGAATCAAGTTTGATGAAAATGGCAAACCGGTGAAAAACAAGTCAAGGTTAGTAGCTCAAGGTTTCAACCAAGAAGAAGGTCTTGACTATGAAGAAACGTTTGCTCCGGTTGAAAGAGTTGAAGCTATTCGAATCTTATGTGTCTTTGCCTCACTTAAGAAGATCAAACTTTTTCAAATGGATGTGAAGAGTTCCTTTCTAAATGGGTACATTCAAGAAGAATTTTATGTAAGGCAACCTCCGGGCTTTGAAGACCATGAACATCCCGACTACGTCTTCAAGCTCAACAAAGCTCTTTATGGGTAGCACCAAGGACATGGTATGAGAGATTAAGTACTTTCCTAATTCAAAATGGCTATGAGAGGGGACATGTTGATAACACTCTCTTTATTAAGAAAACGGTGATGATATGCGTATTTTCCAAATATATATTGATGATATTATATTTGGTGCTACTAACCCTTTTATATGCAAAGTTCTTTGTGATCTTATGAAGGGAGAATTTGAAATGAGCATGATAGGGGAGCTTACCTTCTCCTTGGACTGCAAATCAAACAACTTGAAAATGAGATTTTCATTCATCAATCCAAATATACCAAGGAGTTGCTAAAGAAGTTCAAAATCGATTGGGGCAAAGAAGTGTCTACCCCAATGTCATCAACATTAAAACTTGATAAAGATGAAGAGGGGAAACCGGTGGATCAAAGGCTTTCTAGAGGTATGATCGGATCCCTACTTTACTTAACAGCCTCCAGACCCGATATTATATTTGCTACAGGTCTATATGCACATTTTCAATCCAAACCCAAAGAGTCTCATTTGATTACATGCAAAAGAATTTTTTGTTATTTAATTGGTACAATAGGATTAGGTTTATGGTATCCGTCTTGTCTTGATTTTAATTTGATTGCTTATAGTGATGCCGATTTTGGCAGTTGCAAGTTAGACAGACAAATTACTAGTGGTAAATGTCCTTTTTTAGGCTTATGTTTAATCTCTTAGGCAAGCAAGAAGCAAACAAGTGTTGCTACTTCCACGACCAAATCCGAATATGTAGTCGTTGGAAGCTCTTGTGCTCAAATGTTATGGATTAAAAATCAATTGCTCGACTATGGTGTTATTCTTAAAAATGTCCTTATCTTTTATGACAATACAAGTGCTATTAATTTGAGAAAAAAAAATCATATCTTGCATAGTAGAACAAAGCATATAGAAATTAGACATCATTTTCTATGTGATCATGTGCAAAAAGGTAATATTTGTTTGAAATTTGTTAGAACGAATGACCAATTGGCTTATATTTTTACAAAACCTTTAGTTGAAGAATGTTTCAATTCAATTCAATTTCTGTTTGGAATGTGTAATGTGAATGATTTATGATTATATTTGTTGTTTTATTTGTATAAATAATACATGCATTTGCATTCATCTACAGTAAAATGGTACATATGGTCAATTGATATGATCTTGAAGCAAGTTAGAACTTTTAGGAATGTGACCTGGTTGATTCTGTAACTTATCTTACGTACGTCGTGGTTTGAAGACGCACATTATCTGGAAAATTTGATTATCAACGTAAATCTTGTAGTATAGACCCCGTACATCATCTGAGTTTTGTGATTATCAACGTACGTCGTGATTTGTTGTGACGTACATTATCTGGGTGAATTCTGCAGGCAATGTACGTTGCATGTGGGTAAGACGTATGTCGTAAAGCTTCCAGTGTATATCAGAGTCGCGTTTTGAGTCATTGTTTCACTCTTCAAAACCCTAAACTTTACGTCTTTGAGCCCCAAATCCCTCCATCTAGTCTAATCGACCAAAATCCGCCCAAAACTCACTTCCAAAATCAATTTCGACCTCCCCTAAACATTTTTCACCAATTTTTGACTATGACTCGTTGAAATTGGCTGGAATGAATTTAGAATCAATTTTTGAAAATGTGGGATTCGCAAAATTTGTTGCTATGAAGAAGCCTATTTATGAATTGATAGTTAGAGAATTTTATGCGAATATGACTGAGGATATTGATGATTTAGATGATACGTTTATCAAATCTCGAGTTAGAGGAACATAAATTAGGATTGATGAGTCTGACTTGAGTTATTGGTTTGAGTTGTGTGATGAGGGATATAAATGTACTGGTGTGTTTGAGTATAAGAAGGAAAGACTAGATGATGATGACTCGGATGATGAGTATGAGACTTTGGATGAAGAACAATGTAAGGCTTGGATGAGAAATGAAAAGGTTGTGATTGAAATTATTGATGATCAGTTTCAGCATAATGATTTTGGAGTTGAGATGCGGATGGTACATGAGGCAATTACTCGCAATGTAATGCCAAAACACAACACCCAACACAAGTTTGATAAGATGGACTTGGAGTTGATGTATCATATTCTGAAGGGTGAAAAGGTGAACTATGCTTTCACTGTTATTTATCGGATGACAAAGAAAGTAACATCATTGCAACGACTGGGATATAGGGTCGACAGTCAAAAGAAGGAAGGAATGCCCTATGGTTCTATCTTGACGGTTGTCTTTGAGCAGCATGAGGTTGACTTTTTGGATATCACCGGGACTCTTATTCCTAGGAACCACACTGTTCATGGTGGCAGTTTAAAAGCTAAACAACTCTTTCTCACTGCTAACCGAGGTTGGGTGTATTGGCCATATTTGAGAGAAGGAGATGTATCGGTAGATCCTCGTGCTCCATTTCCTACACGTGATAAGAAGTTTTTTAGACATGATAGACATATAGCTAATGTGGCTGATGAGGATCGCAAGCATCTTAGATCGAGGCCTAGGCGTAGAGGAAGAGATGCTCTCGCGGATCCTACCACCAGTGTTGCTCCTGATGTTACTCCATCGATGGTTAAGGAGTTATAAGCCTCGATTGCTTCCTTGAGGATTGATATGAGGAGTGAGATGATGAGTGGGTTTGATACCTTCAGGGCCGAGATGAGGAGTGAGTTGAGGACCGATATGGCTGGGATATGCTCTTACATTGCGGATATGTTTCATCATGCCTATCTGAGTGTCACATTTCCTCCTATTCCATCCACTACTGGGATTGATCTTGAGAGGCCTTCTACATCGGATATTCCTTCTTCGAGACATATACAAGATCCCGACATCACCTTCACTGCCGAGGAGTTAGGGCTTGATCCTTAGAGTTATCTTGCTTCTTCTATGATCATCATCGAGAATGGGGCTGACATTTCATACACTTTGCATACACTTTGCATTTTTGGACTTTGTGTTGATTTGTCATTTTGTTATGTCGTCTTATGTATACTCTTGGTACTCCTGATGATTTGTATATTATCTATGTTATGATATTGATATTTGATGTTTATTTCTATGCTACGATTTTGATATTTGTTGTTCTATGTCTTACGTTATTTACTCGTATACCTTTTGTACACCTTTTATATACCTTTTTGTATCGCTTGCATGATTCGTTTGATTGACAACAAAAATTGGGAGAAGAGGATTACCATTAAAAATGGACTAAACACCATCTTAGACTAATAATGGATGCACAAATTTAGGGGGAGTTAGTAAATTTTTATTTTTAATTTTTTATGGACTAACCAAATGGACAAAGTCAAAAACTTTGATCCAATTTTTCAAATCTTCTTGTGCATTTATTCAGGGGAATTTAAGTGTTTTGTCATCATCAAAAAGAGGGAGATTGTTGGACCAAAGGTGGTTAATATTTAGATGCCTTTATGTTTTGATGATGAACAAAATGTTTGTTGTCCACGTGAATCAAGACAAAATTCAAGTACAATGATAAAGTGAATCTTTATAACGTACGTCACGATCACTACAAAACGTACGTCATTCTATGGAACAATGTACGTCATTTGGATTCAACGTACTGCATAAATCTCGGATGAGGAACAGAAGCTACTAGACAATCTTCGTACAAAAACAAAGTACGTCATAAAATTACAATGTACGCTATCTGGGAAATGAGCTATGATCAACATACTTCAATGATTACACAACGTACGTTATTTGGAATGCAAAAACTACAACGTACGCCTATCTGGGAAATGAGCTATGATAAAATTAAAACGTACGTCTTGTTTTGTACAACGTACGTGAGCATACTCTGATAGTGCATTAAATACACACCATTCAGGACCACAACGGCTCTATTCTATCTCACAGCGGTCCAAGATCAAGAGAAAAGTATAAATATATGCTTGGGAGGCCAAAAACAATACGTACAACACCTAGGCATTCATTTCTAACAACAACCAACATCAAAACTCTTATTTTCTCTCTCTTATTAATACAAGTATATTGTTCATTCAATTCCATGTTTATTGCTTGTATTACTAGATCATTTATAGTTAGGGAGTGTTTAAAAAACATCTTTTCAAGAGTGTTTGTATGTGGGATCAAAGGGTAGATCATTAGGTTGGTTTATACTTGAACCGAAATCAAGAAAGTGTAAAACTTCTCACTTAGCTTGAAAGTGAAGTTGTAATTTTTGTTGAGAGATAGTGAAAATCCTAAGTGGTGATACTTTGGTAATGGATGTAGGCAAAGAGTTGGTCGAACCACTATAAATTCTTGTGTTCTTTCTTTCTTTGCATTTATTTTTTAAAAAACTTCAAAGCCACACATACCACATTATCCAGCCCTCCCTTCTAGTGTGGTAATCGACTCAACATTAATCAATTTTATCATTGTATTTTTTTCTATTGTTATCAAAGAAGTAAAAGAACTCAAGTGGTGATTTTCATCCCTTTGAATCATCCGCAATCGTTTGGTAGAAGTTGTGATTTTTATGTGCAATCTTAGTTCTAACAAATTTCATTTCTGTTTAGGAGTACTATAATTCCTTGGCACACTCCACAATCGATAAATCCACCAAAGGGCATTATTGTTTTCCCAAGTTCTAATGACAAAATGGAGAACACTAATATTGCAAGTTAATTGTCTGCTTATGAATTACAGTTTTGCTAGCTATCTTTTTCCTATTTCCTATCATGATTTCCAAAAAAACTGTAACTATTTTTTATCACCACTGCGCTTTATTAAAATCCTTTTAGCCTGCAAAATATTTAGATATAACAATATGTGGCTCACTACAGTAAAATTCTCTGAAGCAAGTTCACTAGGACGCTGAAAATTATATATCGATTAACAAAAAGGAATGTTAAATATTATAATGGATGAAATTTATCTATAAAAATGATTTGTAAATGAGTTTTTGATAGGGTGTCAACTCACCAAAATAATATTACCCTGCTCGAAACAATAAAATAAGTAAAGCAGTGAGCAGGGTCAATCTACAGAGACTAGTGAGAAATTATTTAAATGTTGAAATATAAAATAAAATAAAAAAATGAAATTGTGAGTAAAGCCAAGATTGAAAACCAAATTAAATAAAAGCTTGTAGTAAAGAAAATAATAAGATCGTAACAATGGAAATAAAAGAACTCAATAATATCAAAAGCCTAACCAAAGAATTTCCTCTGTTCAATCCAATTGGTTGATCATAGACATGAAAGATCAGTATTAAGCATCCGAATAGATAGAGTTTTAGCTAACGACAACGCACTCAATTAACCAATCCTTTCTTGTATATTCGATAGCTCTGAGACGCCCTGCAAACTATTTTCCTAACAATGTTTAATCTATGGAAGCAGTAAGAACGAAAGAGACATCTATCATAGCCAGTGAAACTAGAAATGTTGTGATTCATTTAACCCAGATTATTCAGTCACATAACATGAATAACGTTCCACAAATTTCAACCAACTTATTCGTTACTTATTGTAGGACTAATGTGACGCACTATCAATCCTAAATAACGATATATTATTTCAATCAATCAACCAATACGCACTATCAATCCTGAATAACGATATAATAATGACAAAACTAAGGCACAAAAACTGAATAAATACTCGAAATACTTTATGACAATTAAAATAGAAGTCTCACAACTATAATGGATTGACCTTTGAAAATACCTCAACTAGAAAGAGGTTTAGTTACACATGCTAGAGGAAGAACACCAATAAAAGAGATGAATATGGTATGCCCTAGATGTGTGTGAATGATAGGTGGTGAAGAGAAGAGAGCTGCCAACTAAAAATAGAAGTACTTATATGGTCTCTCTCCCAAAACCTAATCCTAATGTAATTAACATTAATAAAATAATAATAATAATAATAATAATAATAATAATGTTAATCTATTGTTCTAGCAGTAAAATTGAGTTAATAGCCTTCAATCATGTCCAATAGGCTCTAAAACTGAGGCTCAACAGTTCAGCACGCGGCCCAATGCAAAAAAGTCAACCCAATCAACGTGCCTACTACGGCGTGGTCACGTCATAACACAGTCAGCTCCAAAACGCACCAAAATAGCTCTGAATCTTCACATTTCTCCAATATTCACCTAACAACCAGAGAAACCAAACAAAACATAGAAAGACACGAATAACACAATTTATAATGCAAAATGAACATTAAATGCACTATAAAATATGTATAAAATGCAACCTATCAGTTTCAAAATGATTAGTAAAAAAAAGGTTGAGAGGTAGAGATGAAAATGAGGGGTGAGATAGGAGAGGATACAAATTTTCTAAAATATCAAAAATGTTCTTAAATTATTCTATGTGCATAAAGATTGATATGTCCAACTGCCATCTGAGTTTGATGGGTTATGTATATATATCAAATGTTTTCTTTTGCTCCCAGAAAAGGATTTTTTTCTTCTTCTTGGTTATCTTCTAAGTTTTATGCAAGTTAGATTATCATGTACAATATTAGATCCACCATTATTTTGTTTTTTATACAAGTCAGATTATAAACAATAATATATACGTTGGAATCACATGTTTGAAATAAAAAATGCTTTCTGTATAGGATATATGATGTAGTGATAATTACGTCATACACCATAAAAACTTTGCAAAATTTGATTTGTACAGGCTGGGTATGTTTATTACAAATATATTTTATAATATTTCATCTACACGGTTGTAATTTTCAGATTCACAGATATAATTTTTCAATTCACAGACTCTTGTTTATATGTGTTTATATTTATTTATATATATTTATATTTGTCTATGACTGTCAAGTTCGACTTTGTAATTCTTCACTGATTGGTCGGCTTACCCTTAACAAAGGAGATGCCCCTTGGAAGGTCAATGAGTTGAAGTTGGCATTATCTAATGTATGGGGTTTGCAGCAATCATGGAGGCTGATTTCTCTGGGCCGTGGCTATTATCACAGGTTTTTTCCCTCAGTGGCAATTAAGCAGACCGTATGGAGTAAAGGCATGGTCTCCCTTAAGGCGGGATTATTAAGATTACAATCATGGGTACCTGACTTCGATTCCTCTGATCCAAAATCTTTGACGGTTCAGCTTTGGGTCCGAATATTCTCCTTGCCTTGGGAGTACTGGGATGCTGTCATTTTACGTGAGATTTCTAGGGGAATTGGTGACCTTATTCGCATTGACAAAGTCACACTTGAGGGCGATTCCGGACACTACGCTAGAATGCTGATTGATGTTGATTTATCAGGAAAGATTCCGAAAACATTGAGAATAGAGCGGGGTGGGAAGGCATTTTGGGTGGACTTGGTTTATTAAAATATGCCACCGTTCTGCGTAACTTGTTCTTCTATTGGTCACGCCTTATATGATTGCCACAAAAATAGACGACCTTCGGCCCAACTTACTAAGCTAACGGAAAAACAATGTTGATCTCCAGCACGAGGGAGATCGCGCCAGAGGAAGATTTGGAGACCAAAGTCTGATCCGCCTGCAATGTGTGCAGTGCAGCAGGTGTTTAATAGGTTGGCTGCAGATTTTGAACACACGGATGGCAACACTCAACTTTCTGCGCAAGTCAATCAGCCAGAAATGGATAATACGGATGACAACAATCAATTTTCTGTGCAAGTCAATCAACCAGAGATGGACAATCAACTTTCTACGCCTGAAATTAAACGCAACGTTCTTCCATCTGCTCCCATGAAGAAAACGCGCAGGTTGGAAACCCATATTGACGTAACACACGGTTGTGGCTCATGGGCAGATCAGGTTGAAGATAATGTTTCCTTACATGGCTCAGATACTTTGGCTCAAGCACGCTTCCCTGAGGGTTCGCCTGCCTCCTCCCTACCACCCCCTCAAGCAAACAATAATGGACAATGGAAAACAGTTGAAAGATCCAAGCGGAAAGGGAGTAAAAACTTGGAGCCTCCGAATCGATTCAAACCTACCCTCACTAAGAGGACAGTGCATCCCCACATAAGTTAAATTTATGAAGATCCTCTACTGGAATTGTAGAGGTCTTGGTAACGCGGACACTTTGCGTTATCTATATAGTTTGTGTTGTTCTTACAATCTGTTTTTTTTTTGGCTATTGCGGAACCAATGATTGTGTGGGAATCCATATCTCCAAGGTATTGGCAAGCTCTTAATTTAAAGCTAGTTGCTGATAATAGTGGAGATCTTCCTTCTTTGTGGTTATTGACATCGCAATCTGGGTTGGATATCACTATCTTATCTTGCTCGCGGCAGCAAATTTCAATATCCTTTTCCTATGATAATTGTAGGTGCTGTTTGTCTGTGGTCTATGGTGCCACTACTATTTCTGAGCGCCGTTCTTTATGGCCTGAGTTGAGACAGCTTCAGCTGCAAGTACCATGGTTTGTGATAGGGGATTTTAATGCAATATTGGGTGCCCATGAGCATATGGGGATCCATTCCAGGCAGCTTGTCCTGTATGGAATTTCGGTCTTGTATAGAGGACTGTGACCTTTCCACATTAACACAATCGGGAGCTTCTGCACTTGGACGAATGGGAGGTATGGCTAATCACGAATTGATCAACGTTTAGACAGAGCCCTATGTTCATCTCTTTGCTACGGTTCTTTTCATCGCATTTCCTGTATGGCCATTGCTAGGCACCACTCTGACCATCATCCGCTACTTCTATCCTGTCAAGCACCCATACAAACGGGGCCTCGTCCATTTCGGTTTCTTTCTATGTGGCTTACACATGAGCAGTTCAAACATTTTTTTGGCAGAAAATTGGTCTCGCACTCCAGCCTTTGGTTCCCCTATGCGACGACTTATGACAAAACTTAAGCATCTAAGAATAGCATTGAGGCATTGGAACAAAGAGATTTTTGTTGATTTGAATGCCCCTCCGTAAAGCCTTGAGTTGTTGCGCATTCAATCACTAATTTCTTCGCAAGGCTTTACGGAGGGGCTTCATATTCAAGAGCTGAGGGCTCATCAATCGTTGGAGCTTAGTCTTCAACAACAAGAATTATCGTTTAAAGATCAGAGTTGGATTAAATGGTTATAATGTGGTGATCGCAACAATTCTTTTTTCCAAAAAACGGCAGCTATCAAACGAACTCAGGCTGGTATTAGTTGTTTGTTAGCTGCTGGGACATTGTCGGCTCTCTAGTTTGTGAAGCTGTCCGAGAATTTTTTCTTCATGGTGCATTTCCTCATGGGTTTAACTCTAGCAACCTCATTTTGATTCCTAAGGTTCCCAATGCTAGTGTTATCGAAAAATTCAGACCTATCGTACTCAGTAATTTTGTGTACAAGCTTGTCACGAAAATTATAGCCGCTAGATTGTCCCCCATTGCTTCTAGAATTATTTCGCCTCAGCAGTTTGGCTTTGTCAGTGGGCGACACATTGAACATTGTATTGTTGTGGCCTCGGAAGGGGTTAATGTGTTGCATAGGAAGGTTCGCAAAGGTCACATGGCTTTAAAAATTGACATTCAGAAAGCTTTTGACTCCTTGGATTGGCCATTCCTCCTACGGGTTTTACTCAGTTTTGGTTTCTCCCCTACGTTTGTGCGGTGGGTCCATGCTATCCTTGTATCGGCCAAAATCTCTATAATCATTAATGGCTCTGTGACGGTATTTTTCATGTAGTCGGGGTGTTCGGCAAGGAGATCCTCTATCTCCGTTACTATTCTGCTTAGCGGACCACTTTCTCAGTAGGTCGATCATGCGAGCTTCTAATTTGGGGCAGTTCAAGGTTGTGCAGGCTGCAAGTAACACTTCTTGTCCTTCTCATTTATTATACGCTGACGACATTCTCATCTTTGGCAAAGCCTGTAACGCCAATATTGAGGTGATTCAGTCAATCTTTGCTAGGAATGGGCAGCTCTCGGGACAACAGGTAAATTGGCAAAAATCTGAGGTTTTCTCCGGTCCTTCAGTCTCCTCTGCCAGAGCCACCAGATTTTTACACAGGCTTAGCATGAAACGGGGTTCCTTCCCTTTCAACTACCTGGGTGTTCCGCTATTTAAAGGGGTTCCGCGACGACGATATTTACAGCCAATCTCTGACTCAATAATTGCAAATTTTCAGAAGTGGAAGGGCAAATCTTTGTCTATGGCTGGTAGATTGTGCTTGGTAAAATCAGTCATTTACGGCTCCTTAATTCACTCTTTTATGGTCTATCGCTGGCCGCATAATTTGCTACGACATCTCGAGAAAGCCATTTGCAATTTCATTTGGACTGGCTTGATTATGGAAAAGAAAGCAGTGACGGTCTCTTGGGAGATGGTTTTCCATTCTACTGCGAATGGAGGTTTGGGTTTGAAAAGGCTTTCAAACCTTAATGCGGCTTTTCTGGGGAAATTGGTTTGGAGTATTTGCACTGAGAAGTCGTCGGCCTTGAGTTTCATAAGAACCCGTTTGCTTACAAATGATCTTTCTCTCAAGCCTTTGGTTTCTTCTTCCATTTGGCACTCAATTAAAAAAGTGCATGGTGCAGTCTTGAACAATTCAAGGTGGTTTCTGGGTGAGAGACCTAATGTAGATTTTTTGAAAGATAATTGGGTTGGCAAACCATTAGTTGATATTTTGGAGGTTTCATCGCACGCACGAAAGCAGCTCAAGAACAAAGTATCTGACTTCTATTCTAATGGCTGGAATTCGCCACATGAATTTTTAGTGGCATACCCACAATTATCTTCCATTATACAGGATACTCAGCCATGCGCGTTAAAAGAGGACCGTCTGGTGTGGTTGGAGGATTCTGCCGGCAGAGTGACTGTTCAATCTATGTTGAAACATCTGGATGATGCAGGTGCAGAAATTCCTTGGTGTAAATTTATCTGGAAACACTTTTTGCCTCCTTCGAGATCAAAGCTTTGTTGGCGCATATTCCATTATAAAATCCCCACAGATGACGTGTTGCGAAGAAACGGGATGATCTTTGTCTCGGCTTGTAAGTTATGCGGCACTGATTATGAAACAATTGCTCATTTATTCATTGGCTGTTCATATGCTCAACGTACTTGGAAGGCTGTTGGAGATGTCTTTGAGGTTGTCTTATGCACTGCAGATATTACCAAGCCGGTAGACATTCTAATGCGAGTAATGGCTCTATCTCTCAGCCCGCAAGTGAGAGCTCTCCTTCATACTGCCATAATAAGTTCTTTTTATGAAATTTGGTATGCGCGTAATCAAGTGGCCTTTGAAGATAAATTCATATCTGTCTTTGCTACTATCAGGTGTATCCTCCGTGCTATCAGGGAGTGTAATATTTTCAAGGTGGGCCATATGCATGACACTCAGCAGGACTTGCGGCATTACGGGTATCCCAGGGAAGGCGCCGCAAATTATATCAGTTCGCTGGTCTCCACCAATGCCATCCTGGATTAAAATTAACACTGATGGGGCTGCCTTGGGTACTGCTGGTATTGGCTGGGGCAGGTGGCGTTCGGACTTATCTAGGCTTTGTTAAGGGATGTTTTGCTTTTCCTATTTCTAGCTGCTATGCGTTTGAGGCTGAGCTTTCCGCAGTCATATACGCTGTTCACAAAGCTCATTCCTTCGGCTTGGATCACATTTGGATTGAAAGTGACTCTACATATGTCGTCTCGTTGCTTAGAGAAAACAGTTTGGCGGTGCATTGGAGACATTTGTCCTCTTGGTCGCATTGCCTGCGAAAATTGAAGAGTGTGCACTATTGTGTTTCCCATGTCTATAGGGAGGCAAATGCGGTGGCGGATAGACTATCTAAAGCAGCTCTTCACCTTCGGGACGCGCAATGATTGTTTAACTGTCCTGATTTTTGTCTATCTCCAGTGGAGCATGACGGTCAGGGTAGAGAACACTTTAGGTTCTCTTAAGTGGGCATCCTTCTTATTTGCATCACTCGTTTTATTTTTCCTTGTTCATTGCCCCTGGCTGGATTGTTATCAAACTCTATTTGTTCCCTTCTTTTTTTTAATAAGATTTGAGTTCAAGAAAATAAAAAGGTCACAGGGGAGCTATCAACTTAGTTGAAATGTCTCTATTGCGGTCATTGATTCCTAACACTCATAATTTATAAAAAAAAAAATTGTTTATATTCGGTAAATACATAAACATAAAACAACATATAAACAACATCTAAACAAATATAAATAAATATATATGTAAGACGTGCTCTCTAAACATATAAACAAAATATAAACAAATATAAACTCCGTAAAGATGTAATTTTCAAAAAATGGTTTAGTAGCGCGTGTAATTTTGAAAAATCTACCAAAATATTGAAAGTTGACATGGTGAATTCATAATTTATTTATCTGAGTATCATGTATATGTAACTGGCCCTATGATATATGTTATATTATGTGAATCTTAAACTGATACTATTTACTATTGGAATCTCTATTCTTAATGGGATGACTCATAACTTTGCTAACTTTAAAAGTAGTTCATGAAGGGTTTAATTTAATAATTTTGTGCTCGTGAATAGAATCACCCTTCTTAGTCTTAATATTTGAATAGTTATTTATGTACTGCACGTTAAGTCTTCTCTTTCCTCGGAAGGAGTATGTTTTATCAATATTGATATATATAGATATGTATCTCTACACGTATTATCGCATGGGTCAAAACTTACAAGAGAGAAAAATGAACAAACAGCATAAAAAACGAGAAGACAATTTCCAAAATTAAAAAATACCACCGTGATAAGTTTTAGTTGATGAACATACTTTGAATTGTGAAATAATTTTGTGACGGTACATACAAGTTGCGGTTTAAAAAAACTCACAGCATTGCGCAGGTTGAATTACTAGTGGTAACTATATCACATAACATTTTTATATATTACAATCTCATAGATCACGATCGAAACAAAAAACGCACACGCAAAAAAAAAAAAGCTTATAAGTTCGAAACTCTTGCGGAAATTAATGATAATGATGATGTTGAGATTGGATTGAGATTTTCATGATATGTTGAAGCTCATCATGGAAAACATGAATCAAACAAGACTGGATGTGTTTGATAAAGAAAAGGACCAATTTTGTCAACTTTGGAAGGACACGGAAGGGTTTGGAACCATGGAATGGAAGGCAGAGGGGTGTAACATACTGTCTAAGTTGTGGCATAAGGTTTTGGAAGTACACAGCCTATTACACGGGTGTGTACTATACCGTGTAAAGTTCTGTTTCATTACACAATCAGTTGGACGGGGTGTAACAGCCCTTGTAATGGCCTATTTCATTTTTCTTTCATGTTTTGTTCGTGTCTTAAACTGTGTCTTGCATGATCAAACTGTGTCTTAAATAGTTGGCTCATGTGATCAACTCTAACAAGTTTTTCGGGTGGCTTAGGGCTTGTTTTAACTTAATTTGGCTAGGATTCGTGTAAATCACATATATAGAGGGCTCGAAAAACATATTGTAACATTTTCTTTTGCCGGCTTTCGTAGAGAATAAAGAATAAGTGCTCTCTACTCCTGAACATAGATTGGACTGAGTGAATCACGTAAATTCCTGTGTTAAGTGTGTAATGTCTCTTGCGTTATTCTTATATTTATCACGTTCAATGTCTGACAGATGATAATGATGATGCTGATTGGTTGTGTAGCTCTATTATATTGGCCGCAGGGAAAATTCTTAATGAAAAATAAAGAAACGAGGTTGTATATGTTCCCCTCTCCAATTGAAAAAATGAAGACAAATAATAAAAGCGCAACAGTGTGAACGAAAAAAAATTCCGTTCGGCTAGCCGTCATGAACAAGAATATAAATTATTTGGTCATTTTTCCAAATGTCACTCTCCCGCATCAAACAATGTTTAAATTTTTTTAAGACGATCCCAATGCAGACTTGGAAATTGTCTCCGATTTACATCCACTAGACATGATAACTTTTTTAGTGAGAAACTTTAAATTATGTGGCAAAGAGAATACTTGGACTTCAGAACTCCACAACACCCTTCTTTAGAGACTAACAACTGGGGTGGTGCTTCACCTTTATTGGAAAGAAACATCCCCAAAGAATCTCTTGATCAGATGTACTTGTGGCTAAACAGCATCCGAATTCGCGACGAGATCTTTCTGGCCGATGATCGGGAATTTATCGCCAAACAATTGCCGGAGAGTTTTGCACCGACGTATGAACTCCCCCCACTTACGCCAGCCCTAAGAGGAGTGTTGTCCAAGTTATTGTTTCCAGAGAAGAAGAAGAGTGTTATGTTGGGTTCCGATTCTAAGAAGAAAAAAATATGGTTTCCTAGATGGGATCCTAACAATAGATGGCCTCAAGGCTGGTGTTGATTCTTCTATGTGTTCTTTTTTTCTTTTCATTTCTTTTTCTTTTGCTGTGACTAAATTTTGTTGGCAGTTATGTTTATGAGATGAAGTAGCTTAAACTATTTATTGTTTCTTGATAAGAAAAAACTATTTATTTGCTAACTAAAATGCACGTGTAAAAAATATCTACTGTTTTCCGCCGATAAAATATAAATTGAAATAAATTATTGATAAAGTTAATTTGTTGGTAAAGAAAGAATTACCGACATAAAATCAATTCGTAGTTGGTTGATGATAAAAAGAATCATTAAATTAACTTTTTCTTAGATTATAAACCGATCAAATTCTTGATCTTTTAGCACTTGAAATAATTTTCATGCTATTAAACTATAAATATATGATATTAATATTTAGCATATTAAAATAACGTCGATTTTTTATGTATTCTTTAGTTTCATCAACCTGCAATTGTTTTTATTTTCTTATAAGTAATTTTATTTTTTTGTATTTTTTTAATTATTTGTGGTTCTGGTTGGTTATGCTGTATGTTGGCACCACTGTGTTTACCACGGTGTGTCGTGATAATTTCGTTTGATTTCTTCTTCAATTGGCTGAGTTTTTTTTTTTCTCTTGCATAAAAATTGAGAGCCAACAGTAGTGCACTTTAATCATGATAAAAATTTTAATTCCCCAATTGCTGCTATAGTAGGAATCAAGAATAGGATCAATTAGTGTCTCTAAAACGAATCGGATTATCGTCTTCTTTTTTTCTTTAAAATATTATTTTGAATCAATAATGTTTAACCGCATGTATCATATAAATGCTATAGATTACTG
>CAODLS011288278.1:0-10960 GCA_948243855.1 Flueggea neowawraea | reverse complement strand
TTGTTGAAGGAGGAGCGGTTCCGGCTTTAGTCAAGCATCTGCAAGCGCCTCCGTCGAACGAAGATGACCGGACTCCGAAGCCGTACGAGCACGAGGATGAGAAGGGAAGTGCGTTCGCTCTAGGACTGCTTGCTGTGAAGGTATGCGTTTTCTTGTTCGGTGCTTTTCGCATCGCCGAGAGTGCTGAATACATTAATTACGCTACCGTTTAAATTGTCTATTATCAAATTTTTTATTTTCTTTTATAATATAAAAAATTAACGAAGGATTCTTATGCATTTCGTCTATATGTTACTCCTTTATTGATTTGAAAATTTTCATGCTTGTGCTTGCATGTATAAAAATTTAAGCGCGCATTTAATTTTTGCATTATTCTCTGTTTACAGCCGGAGCATCAGCAGCTGATAGTAGATGCTGGAGCTTTGTCTAATCTTGTCGACCTGTTGAGGAGGCACAAGGATGGTTCTAGTTCTCGGGCTGTTAACAGTGTAATTAGGAGAGCAGCTGATGTTATTACTAACCTAGCTCATGAGAATAGCAGCATCAAAATTCGTGTTAGGTTTGCAGATTATAGTGCTTGTCTGGGTTCTAGACCAACTATCGTATCATATCTCATTTTGATGGTTGGGACTGCCATGCAGGATCGAAGGTGGAATTCCCCCTCTTGTTGAATTGCTTGATTTCACTGATACAAAAGTGCAAAGAGCAGCTGCTGGTGCACTGTGAACATTGGCCTTTAAAAATGATGAAAATAAGAATCAGGTGGCTGGCTGATTTTTCTTTAGAAATTGGATTTAATAAATTTAGGTTGAGAATGAGTAATGAGAAAAATATTTGGATTCTGCAGATAGTTGAATGCAATGCCCTTCGGACTCTGATTCTAATGTTAAGATCCGAGGATGCTGCTATACACTATGATGCAGTAGGATGTTATTAGATATTTTTAAATTTGTTTGAATGTAGAATTCAGCTTTTGTTTTCCACATGAGCTTCAGTATGGAATTATTTCCCACGGTTTCAGGTTGGTGTGATTGGAAATTTGGTACATTCATCCCCTTACATAAAGAAAGAAGTTCTTGCTGCTGGTGCTTTGCAGCCTGTCATTGGTTTACTTAGGTTTGTAAACTCGTATTTTGCCGCTATTTGTTAAATTTGTGCCCATAATGCATAAATCCTCAAGTTTAGGACGACCCACAGTCCTTAGTAGAGCCAAGTTTACGTTGAAGTAGTATGAGGTACACTTAAGACAGCTTAAGCGCATACGTAAGTGAAAAATAGTGTGGTTCATATAGATTTTAGGTTGGTAAATTTATCATGTCTGACGTTCTTGTTCTGTTTTTCCTTCTTCAGATCCATGTCTCTTTACTTGTATATTAAAGATGCCTCTCAATTGTCTTTCTCGCTCTTTTTTTTTTCTCATCAGATACTTCTCTTTTCCAGTTGGGGATATTTATCTTGGTTTAACAGTTAATGTCTGTTAAAAATTCTTTCTCCCTTCGCTGCAAAGAACCTTAGTTTTTATGTATCAATTTAAGGAAAAAAAAATGTTATAGAAAATTTAGAGATGTGGTCAATCTCACAAAGCCTACCATTTTATTTAATTGGCTAAAAGTCGATTAGTCCTACAATTTCATTGTGATTTTTACAAGTATTTGCATACGGTAACATTCCTCAACCCTATATGGACGTTCAACCATGTCTTCTCTCACACTTGAGCTATGGTTTAGTGTGTCAACAACAGTTCTTGTTGCTTTTGATAGTTGTTTACACATGGCTTACTTCATCAAACCATCATCACCTTTTTGGGGGTGTACTCTGCATTGTTATTGTGTCAATATTTTGTAGAACTGGAGATTTCCTTCTCAAGATATTTCATTCTATAATTCCTTTCCAAATTAATGTTGGGGAACAGCTCCTGTTGCTCTGAGAGCCAAAGGGAGGCCGCTTTGTTACTTGGACAATTTGCTGCAACTGATTCTGACTCTAAGGTGATTTGAAGCTTGCACGTCAACTTATTCTTTTCTTGTTTTCTAAGTTGAGAAAATAAATCCCTCATTCTTTCTTGTTGATGTGAAGCTGAAACAAGAGCTAATATTTAGATGTATTCTCGTCCCTTGATAGTTATTAGATAAAAGCATATGGCTCATTTTATTTGACCTTTCTGATGTTTTACTATAGGTCAATATAATGTTTGTCCCCTCTGCTGTCTTTTTGTTAAAACTCAAGTTACTTGCAGGTTCACATAGTACAAAGGGGTGCTGTTCCACCACTGATAGAAATGCTCCAGTCTTCTGATGTACAGCTGAGGGAAATGTCAACCTTTGCATTGGGGAGGTTGACCCAGGTGACTATTTCTTCTGCTTTATTCCTTGGTTCATGTGGTTATTGGCCTGGTTCTCCTAGATATTCGTTTAAATTTTCCATAAAAAGTTATTTATTTACCAAAGGATTTATCCAAGAATGCTTTTAGAATTTTTGATGATATAGCTTATCAACAGTATCGTTTTTGGATAATTTCTAAACTGGAATAATAGAAAACTGTTTCTTGCCTCTTCAGTTGTCTTCCTCTGTCCCCTAGATTGCACTTTTGTGTGAATATAGTACTTATACCTAGAGAGATTTGTATGCTTATTTTTTCAATTTGGGACACTCACAACCAAGCTGATATAGCTCATAATGGTGGTCTGGTGCCATTACTGAAGCTTTTGGACTCGAAGAATGGATCTCTTCAGCATAATGCAGCATTTGCTTTAGATGGCCTTGCAGATAATGAGGTAGCTGTAGCATTTCAGTTATTAGGAACTTAAGATAATGGTGAAATTTTCTTCAGTTCTGAAGTTTTTCTGCTTCATAATTCTGATATTGTTTCTACATTTCTCCTGTAGGATAATGTGTCCGATTTTATTAGGGTAGGAGGTGTCCAGAAGCTGCGGGATGGAGAGTTCATAGTTCAAGTACGTGAAGGCTTTATTTGCTGTATAAACTAGCTGTTACCTGTTAAATATAGCTTATTTCATGTTGCCAGTATGGTGATGTTAAATGTTTTAACTGCATGGTAGCTCAAACACAACTACATCATGTTTTTTTTTTAGGAACATAGAAATTCTCTATCGTCCTTGTTTTCCTGACCTACCATTGCCATATGTCCACTTGCAGGCAACAAAAGATTGTGTAGCCAAAACTTTAAAAAGATTAGAGGAGAAGATTCATGGTCGGGTGAGTTCTCTTTACTCTTTCTCATACTGAAAAATATGTAATCTCTGAGTAAAATGAAATAATTTTTTGGTTCTTGGACCTCAATGCTTAAGCTTTGAACTTATACTGTTGTACTTATCCTGCAGGTCTTGAATCATTTGTTATATCTGATGCGTGTTGGAGAAAAAGCTGTCCAGTGACATGGTTCTTTGGCCCTTGCTCATCTTTGTTCTCCGGATGATCAGCGAACGATCTTCATTGATAACAATGTCATGTCTTATTAAAAATTTTTTATTGTTTTCAAATTTTGTGTTTTGGGATGCTCAAGTAAGTGTGATGCTGATGATAGTTATGCTAATGCAGGGTTGGAGTTACTTCTTGGTCTTCTTGGTTGCACAAGCACAAAGCAACAACTTGATGGAGCTGTAGCTCTCCACAAATTTGCTAATAAGGCAACGACGCTCTCTCCTGTGGATGCAGCTCCTCCGTCTCCTGGGAACTTTTCACTAATGCAAAGATTGGCATCTCATGCCATTCTGTTTTTCTTAGTTATTTTATTTTTCTGCAGATTTATATACACTGGGTCAGTGGATGTTTCATTGGATATTGCTCAGGATCTCCTCAGGGCTGCTGATCAATATCTTTTGGAAGGTCTTAAGCGCCTCTGTGAATACACCATAGGGCAGGTGAGATTTGGATGAAGGTTGACTTGTTTCTCCTAAATACTATCTGCTTTAAGTTGAAAGTGGACATCTGATTATTATGTGATCTTTATGAAGGATATAACATTGGAAAATGTGGCAAGCATGTACGAACTCTCTGAAGCTTTCCATTCAATTTCGTTGAGGCACACATGCATTTTGTTTATCCTGGAGCATTTTGATAAATTGAGTGCTAAGCCAAGGTATGCCTCCTTTAACCTTGGGATGAATCCGATCTCCTGAAATCCTCCAACGGTTGAGAACATCTTTGAGTAGGTAACTTAAATCGCTTTTCGTACTGTAATTTCCAGGCACTCTCATCTAATCCAACGAATTGCACCAGACTCGCAACTATTTTGCCAAAGCACTTACCAAACCTAACCCACATAACTTGCGGCTGTAGATGGCTGATCGAAAATTCTTGATATCTAACAAGATACGTTGTACAAATGCTGTAGATCTCATTGATGTCGAGCCATTTGAGAGTTTAACGTAGTTTGGCTATAGTATGGCTCATAATCATTCCTGATGCCAGTGCGTTTGCCCTCTGTAAGTTTCCAAAATCAGTTCATTTTCAAGTTGTCAATGAGAATATTGGCCTTCGTCCATATTATTGTTGTCATGGATTGGTTGTGTATTCTCCAATTATTTTAGTGAATTGGCATTTAGAGAGGGGGGCAATCTTGCCTGTGCAATAATTGCTTATTTGGTTTCGTCAACAATTATTAGGAATTTTATAGCTGAGTCTTCAGAGACTCAGAAATGATTTTGATTTTTCCTTTTCTTTTAATTGAAAATTCCATGGTTCGTCTTGTGCGGCGGCTGTGAAATTGTTGCCAAGATTATTTTGTTGCTTCTGTAGCAGCATGTAGATGTGTTAGGTAATAACCATTGATGCAGTTTTCTCAAATTCGGTTCCTGTATTTGGTTATGATTTTAGCTCTAATCTTTACTTGGAGCAGAGCTGATTTGATTATCTACGTGGTGTACAAAGCAATATTAGGGAATCTTTGGTGCCTTTTTGTGAATCCATTAGGCCTGCTAACTGAAGGTTCCAGTAATGTTACCATTTTCTGTATGATATACATGAGAGGGCATTATTCAGAAAACTAATTTAATTATATGTTTGAATAAGGATTGTTGACTTTTGTTCAGAAATGCAGATTAGTAAAATACTAATGAACTGTGGGAGTGGAATGGAGGAGTATCTATCGTTCGATCCAGTTTGTTAACATCTAACTTCATTGACAGAGATGCGGTCACCTAATTTTCCAATAATAGATTACGCCACTTGGGTGCCAACGGAAGGTTATGTCGTTGAAATTATGGTCTAGGTCTACTCTTTGAAGTTATGGTCTAGTTTGGTGGTTATAACTTGTCCAATATAAACATGTTATGAACTTCTCCCAGTGGAGTACATCTTTACCTATTACATAGTTCCCTCTCTATATTGTGCAGATCAACACCTCAGTTTGCTTTTTGTTATGGGTTCCATCACCATTGTTACGGATTCCATCACCAAAGAAGTAGATAGAGAACTTGCGGATTCCATCACCAAAGAGAGTTACAGAACAGAACTTGCGGGTTCCCTCGCCAAGGAAGTAGACAGAGAACTACTCCCTTTCCTCCGAGTTTTCGAGGATGGATCAGTTGATAGATTAATGGGATCTCCAATTGTGCCTCCTTTTCATGAAGATGCAGAAACCCAGGTCTCTTCCAAGGACATTACTATCTGGGAAGAGCCTCGTATCTCCTCAAGAATCCACCGCCCCAACCTCATTGAACCTGACCAGAAACTTCCCATCTTGGTTTACTTCCATGGCGGAGGTTTCTGCTTTGAGTCCACCTATTCTTTAACTGAAACGACATTGATGAAGAGGTTGGTTTCGATTGCAAAAGTTGTCGCTGTCTCTGTTGTGTATAGATTAGCCCCTGAGCACAATCTTCCCATTGCTTTCGAGGACTCCTGGGCAGGACTTCAATGGGTTGCGTCACATTCGACAGATAACGTTGTCAACAAAGAACCATGGATCTCTCAGTCGAGTATTCGTAGGTGGTGATAGTCCTGGTGCCAATATTGCTCATAACATAGTAATGAGAGCTGGCATTGAAAGCTTACCTGGAAATGCCAAGCTTCTTGGTTCTTTTCTCACACATCCTTTCTTCTGGGGATCAAAACCAATAGGTTCAGAATCTAATGTAGATCGTGAGACTCATTTACCATACAGGGTCTGGACCTTTGTGTATCCATCAGCGCCAGATGGTATTGATAATCCAATGGTAGACCCTGTTATGCCAGGAGCTCCAAGCTTGGCTGGACTTGGATGTTCGAAGTTGCTAATAAGTATTGCTGGAAAAGATGAGCTGAGGGAAAGGGGTGTGATTTATTATAATGCAATCAAGGAGAGTTGTTGGAAAGGAGAGGTGGAGTTGGTTGAAGTGGAGGGTGAGGAACATGCTTTTCAAATACTGAATTATGACACGGACAGGGCTAAGAATCTCACCAAACTTCTGGCTTCTTTTCCCGTTTGAGGTTAATTCAAGGAAGCTTGGTCTATGGGTTTCTTTTTTGAAAAAAAAATTGAAAATAGATTTTCTTGGTGTTTTGATGTCGTGTTTATTTCATCAATTTGGTGTGGCTTGTTTTTTTTTTCCTTCTTTTTTTACTTCAAATGGCTCTGTTTATTGCTACTCTCGTGTCGAGAAAAGCTTTTAAGAATATAAGAGGTCTGCTTAGTTTGGAGAATTTTAATTATTTTTTAAAAAATTATAAAAATAAAAATTTATTTTAAAAAAATCTCTATTTAAAATACTCATCTCCTTTGCTCTCTTTTTTTTTATAGAAAAATTGTTTTTATTTGTTTGAAATGAATAAATTTTTTAAATGTTTTCAGTTTTTTAAAAATAAATAAAAAAATATTTTGAATGAACTATGGAAATGAGATTAATTAAGTGGAAATTTTTTATTGGATAATTTGGTGGATAGACTACAGAGGGGTTAGCTTTTGTATTGGTCTAGTTTAGTGGGGCTAAATGTCAGAATTACCCCACATAGACCCTGCATTTTATCTGTGTTTGGAGTGTGGTCGTGAATGATTACGAGGGTAATTTGGTAAAGTAGTGGATGATGGACAATTTGGCATATACATTTTGGCAGAATCAGCTTCAGAATATCCAATCTTTTGGTGCTCACAACTTAGAATATGCTGAAAAGAGCCCCTCACACATTAATATATATTCCAAAGCCATCCACATGTCTTAATTAAGATCAGATTAAATTATATTTAGTTTAATAATAATAAGTACTTAAAAGCATCTGGCATTACCCTATAATTAATGATTCTGGCATATCTTCCAACAGTTGAATGTTTGTTCTTACTTAATTAAATAATAGATACTTAGTAAAAGATTTGACACATCTTTTTAAAATTAAAATTATAATATGCTAAATTTTGTGGAGAAAGCTTTTTCGGCTGCAAGATTTCTGTCAACTCAAAATTAAATTAGTTAAATTCCAAAAAATATCTGGATGATCTAATAAAAAAATTATAATGGGCTAAATATTAAACTATACGAAGAGTTAAAAACAAAAGAGTGTATAATCAATTTCAATTGCAAGATGAATTGAAATATGATGTAAAGAAAAATTGGAAGCATTTTTTGTGCACGGTTAGACTTAATTAAGAATGATTAGTAAGAAGATGGATGTAATAGCTAGTGCGTGTGTGGATTGTATTTAATCAAATTGCTCAAAAGATGGTGTCAAGAATTTTAAGAAGACAAAATTAGTTTTTTCTTTTCTTTTTCCTTTTAAAATATTATAAATTATAATTTAATTGTACTGAAATCATCTCCAATATTAAAAAAAATAATCAATTATTTGCTGTGGAAGAAATTATATATATATATATATATATATGTGACAATGACCATCAAAGATTGTTGCTGTACAAGTTTGAGCTTGGAAGGGCATCCATCAATGAGAGAAAATATGCTAAAAAGGTTCACAATCACTTGCGGAGGCACATTGGGACAAGGGGTGCGCAAGTCCCGCTTCCAAACCCTGGTTCCCCGCCCTCCTCCTAGCCTCCAATTTCTTTTTGGACTTTTTTTATTCTTTTTTTTAGCTTGTAATATAGTTTTACAAAATTAGTATAATTCAATTCTCGAAGTTCATACGGATCTACATAAAAATTTTAAACTCAAAATTCTATTTTTTTCCGAACACTTCTTTGTTCTTCCATTTATTATGATAAATCTACTTCCTAAAAGAAACCAAAATTTATCTCCAATTAAAAATATTATTTGTTCTAAATTAGTCAAACCATAAAAATTTTATTAGAAAAAAAAAATATTAGCTAAATATTCAATAGCATCTTTTCTATTCTAGTATACTAAAAAAAAATAACCTTCTTAAATAACTTAAATAGTCAGGTGAACTCTTTTTAGTATTGTCTAAATTTTTCAAGAATATAAAAGACTTCAAATTCAAAATAATTTTGTAAAAAATTATGAATTTTACATTTAGAATTAGTGTTATTACTTATAATTATTTAATCGTTGAAAATGTGCTTTAGAAAATTAGCCCCTGCCTCTCAAAAATGTTGGCCCCGCCACTGTAATCACAATGGCTTCTGTATATCACTGTTGAATCAATTAGGCTTAACATCTCCATTCACTGTTAATAAGAACAAATTTTCATAAACTCAAGCTCCTTTAGAAACATGGAATTTAATAATCTCAATCAAAGATTGGAGTAACTAACTTCACAGTGTCTTGCTTTTCAAGACAGAAGGTATGATTCCTAAATGATGCTGTGATCCAGATCAAGAAAAATAATTGCAAAATACAACTTATACAAGAAATATTGACATGAACTGCTAAGGCTTACCTGAATTAGCAATGCTAAGTCATCAGCCAGTGACCTGAGCTCATGCTTCATGAATCTTTGAATTGCCTTTGCAAGCATGAGTTTTGACGTATAAAACATAAATCTATCAAGTATTTCTCTGCCAGGTTTTGCATATTTATGATACAAAATGTAACAGTTTGTGCTTATTTCTTCATGAGTACCTATGAGCAGCACTTCAACAGCTATAAAAAGAAGCAAGAAAAAAATCCTAGTCTAGCGATATCTTTTTTTGTACAACATGATAATTAATTCACAAGCAAACAAACGCCAAATTTAATAGAAACTGCTTTTACAGTGATCACTGGAACATAGTGGCAGCGCTGCACATATCAACTGAATATTCCAGAGAAATATAAACACGAAGTAAAGAAGACAACACATTCTTATGTACAGACAAATGACTGGTAACAGTAGTTACTAGTTTAAAAGTGCCTGCGCTGAGCATACTTAAATCAGTCAGGATTTCCTGGGAACAATCCGCTGATTCTGAACACTCAAAAAAAATGAACACTATGATAAATACAAGACCAGTATTTACCTAAGTTACATCGGAACTATTTAGCTGTCAATCCAACTTCGGCATAAGCAGTGAACCTTGGCAAGAGAAGCCATATAATCATCAGACCTGCAACGAATAAACGAATATAATTCTGTAGAGCTGCAGTAATTACTGATAATACTCTCAATACGATACCTTTGTCCATAAGGAGATGCACAAGCAGCGAGTATATGAAATTTGGTTGCATCTGGTTCATTCTGAAAAATAAAATTTGGTGAATACGGTTGAACTTGGGATGTTATTTATGAACCAACAAACCCACAAGAAGTAGAAGAGATAATTGAATATATTTTCTTAAAATGACTTATATATGGCTTTAAATGAGAAGTTTGCAAGGACAAACCTTGGATTCATAATACAAGCCAGCATACAAAGATGCATAGAAGAACTCGTTGTCCCGGCCATTTGAAAACTTGGTGATTAGCTGAAAACAAAAAATCAACTTCATTAGTCAAATGTCAGATACAATGTCAGACCAAAAAATTAATGGAATTTGATGAATAGACAATAAATTAGAGGTCCAGGCAAAAACTCAACATATTAACTAAAATGACAGTTTGTAGAATATGATTATATTTCTGCAAGTCATGAAAATAATAGTTCAAAATGCCCTGAAATAAATCTATACATTGTGGAGCCTAACCCATCATTTGTGTTGCTTTCTACTATTCTATACACTGTCAATTCTCATTTTCTAATACATTGTATTCCCTTGTTAAAATAAATCTGATGAACATTCAAATATTTTCTAGATCCCTGTTAATTGAAACTCATGTTAAGAGGAATATTTCGCATTCTTTCTTCTTTTCTTTTTTTGTGCATTTTCACCTGTTAGCTCATCTTGCATCCATGTTCTTTAGCTCCCAAGTACTGCATTTACATAGAATATTTTTTTCTCATTAAACATTCAAAGTCAGATTTCAATGAGAGGAGTTCTTTCTTTGTTTCATGACTTTGGATGGTTCCAAAACATTGATCACTTGAACGAAGAATGCTAGAAAATTGGTAGTCGAATGAACATAGCAATAATCCATGCCATTGCAGAAAAAGGGGAAATGAAAGAATTTACAACGACAATGGCTAGTATGTGAAAGCAACCAGTTGATGAATGCCATTAGAAGAGTTATCTTGTTCGATGTTCTCTATTGAATTTCATCATTAGTAGACGATTAATTCAACTTTTAGAATCCTCAAAATGAAGTTTTAATGTGACTTCATTAGACATCAACTAGTTCCAAGAAGGAGCAAGTTGTGTATGCAAGGAATAACTTAAAAGTGGGAGTTTAAGGTGTTGGTGTGTGCAAGTTAGTCTTGTACAAAAACCGAACTTTTTCTTGCAATAGATTCTGTCGTGATCATATTGAAGTTTGTCTTCAATTTGTGTTCTAACAATTATGGTATTTGTTAGATCTTAGTTGAGTGGCATATTACTTTGGCATTAAAAATGGTTTCTTAGTTAAGGTATAGAACCTAACTATTGAATGACCTATTTTTTATTTCTTGCTACTTCATGTGGTCATAAGGGATTATGTGAAGTTAATGCACACAACTCAACCACTTTGGGAAAATCGACTACGTTGATTAGCTCAAGTG
>CAODLS011288122.1:0-12800 GCA_948243855.1 Flueggea neowawraea | reverse complement strand
TCACCACTGTATGAAAGCTACTTGTAACATTGATCCATGAAGTGCTTTTATAGCGAGCCAGTCCAATACATGTTCTCTAACATGTATCTATGTTCTAAGTGATATCTCATATCCACAATCAGTAAAACATGATTATCCTCTTAGCAACATACTAACATTGGCTTGTCATCATTCCCATGATAACAATCGATTAGGGACTTTTAGAATAATATTCTTTTTAACTTATGGTTTTATTATCAAGTCACACTCAATGACATAAGGAAAACTATTCTTGGAAGTTTTATTGTCATAAACAATATAATATTTCATAGATATGAAATAAAATGTCTCTTTATTAAATAATAAATGTAATGACAATGTATATCAATGATTGAACTAGGGCACAAAACTAACATCATGCACTAAACATATTTTGACTAATAAAAATACGCTTAAAATATCTTGTAAAAATGCCAAATTTTTAATTGACTGAGAATTTGAGATTTTTTTCCTAAAAAACCCCGATATTTCTCTCGAAATTGCAAAAAAAAATTCTTAGGGAGAAAAAAATATGATGTTTCAGAATGTATCTAGTGATTTTTAAATGTATCTATATGTGTTCAAATGTATCCAAATCACAATTTTTTTTATATAAAATTTAATTTAATAATTTTTTATTTAACATTTTTTAAATTAAATGCATCTAGATTACAATTTTTAATAAAAAATTTACAATGTTTTTGACATTCTCCAAAATGTATCCAAATGTCTCCAAATCACAATTTTTGTAGATCAAATGTCTCCAAATCACAAGTTCTTATACAATTTTTTCAATGTCTCCGAATGTATCCATATGTCTCCAAATGTATCTATAATTAAATTAAGTTTAATTATTTACATATTCTTAATTTTATTTTATTTTATTTAGAAAAAATTAATTTGGTATCCAGTGCTTTACAAACGTCTCCAAAATGTATCCGCAAGTCTCCAAATATATCCGCAAGTGTTCAAATGTATTCATCCTTGTACAAAATTAAACAAATACAACCAAGGGCAACTATGTCAATTTAGTAAAAAAGAAAAAAAAATAGCAGCTAGGTTTTTTTCCAAGAAACACAAATTTAAAAGTGTACAAACGTATACAAAATTTAACTAACTAAAATGACTAATTAATAATTACATAAAAAACAAACAATTTGATGGACTAAATAGTAATTTCACACAAGGCAGTTAGGGTTTCCTTCCCTCTATGCACTTCACCATTACAAACCACTAAACGACCCCTCTAAGTAACCATCTTCACCATCATCCTATTTCTGTCGCTGCTATACACATGCAAAATCCAAAAACAGACGATGAACAACAGAAGCATGGAGATGATTAGGAACGATGAGGAATGGTGGCGGTCTTTTAATCGAGATGTGCGTCACTGATTCGGTTCATAATAGCTGCCAGGGTTCTGATTCGCGTCTTCGCCGTCGCTGTAATGAAACAAAACAGAAAAGAGAGATCCAAGACCAAGGAAACTTTGTTTGAAGGCGATGAACCGCAGAGATCGAAAAAAAGAAAGGAGATAGGGAGAGAGAGAGACACAGACAGATGATGATAACATGAGAGAGCAGCAAAGAGCAGGTGAAGGAGCGGTGGAGAGAAGCAGGAGAGGGAGCGGCTAAGGTTTTGACAATACAGTAGAAAAGAGAGCAAAAGAGAAGAATGAGAGTCTAAGAGAGGAGAGGAGGAGAGAGAGAAAAATTGACAAAATGAGATGAGATATTGAACTTTTATTTGATTGAATGTGGCATTTTTAAGAATCATATTTTAAAAAATGGCATATAACAGACCTAAACCTAAAAATATGTTATTCAACTAATTACCAAATTAAGAGTGATTTTGATCAAGATCTTAATTTTAATTGAAACACTCAGCATAATTACCTCAATTTCTAAAGACAACTTGTTCCAAACTTCTCTCATAACCAGCTTGCCTAAAGCCCACAATAGATCCTTCAACCTGATCACACACTAATTAGAAAAAAAAAAAGAAAAAGAAAAGAAAAAATATGCTAGATGTCTAAAAATATTTATAAAAATGGTATTTAAATTATTATTTTTTTACATTTGGTAGAAAAGCCCCAAGAAAGAGTCACCTAATCTTCCATCAAAAATAAAAACCAAATTAAAAATGTTTATACTGTTCCACCTATTAATTATCAAATCTATCCCAATTTAGGGAAAAAAGAGTTACCCTTTTCGTCATATAGAATTGAGTTTTTTTTTAATAACTATATATTGCATCACGGATTGCTACTTCTTTGCACAAGACAAATCTAAAATCATATTTTGATTTGGGGCAGTTCTGGAATGATCATTGTTAAGAAGCAAGTGTGAATAGTTAATTGTTCCACATTGGAAGTTGTGGTGTATGTGAAGGACTTATAAGTGATGTGAATCCATAACCCATTGCCTTAAAGTTTTGGGTAAAGATGTGGTGTCAGACCCACTTGTATGCTCCTTCACTAGGCCTACGCAGGAGGCGGATCTCCCCAAGGCTCCCTGGGTCCAACAAGTGGTATCAGAGCCAACGGTTCAGCTGGGACACAGACAAGGACGAGTATGGTGCTGTGGTGGTTTGGGATAAGTGCGATAATGTGGTGAAGAGCTGTATTGACTGGTATAGCCCCCACTACTGTGTGAGCGGTCGGAAAACCTCGTAGACGGAAGGGTGAAGTCATGGGAAAAAACTCTTAGTGACACCGTGGTGATGAGCGGACATGAGAACGATGAAGAGTTGTGTTGACTGGTATAACCCTTGTGGAGTGTTTAGTGTGAGTGGAGCTAACTCGTAGATGGGTGGAGTCATGAAAAATGCTCTTGGGTTAAAAATTCCACATTAGTACTCGAGTAGACCCAAGAAAATTCCGTAATACTTGGAATGGTTATGTTGCAGGGAGAGCAGACTTAAGCCAGATGTGGAAGAGATTCACACTTGAGGGAGAGATTGTTAGGAAGCAAGTGTGAATAGTTAATTGTCCCACATTGGAAAGTTGTGGTGTGTGTGAAAGACTTATAAGTGGTGTGGATCCATAACCCATTGCCTTAAGATTTTAGGTAAAGATGTAGTGTCAGACCAATTTATATGATCCTTCACTAGACCCACGCGGGAGACGAATCTCCCCAAGTCTCCCTGGGTCCAACAAACCTAATAACCAGTGAATGTAGCATTAGGTTACTCTCTCATGTTACTGCCATTTCTGTCATCCACGTCTCGCGATTTGAAGTTTTATTGCATAAACAAGACGATGAGTGGTGGTGAGGGAGTCGCTGTCTCACTAAACCAGTGGTTTAATGGACCATTTTCATGATATTGAGTTTGGAATTTAACGATAAAAGAATATGCCATTTACGTACTTAATAATAATGCATCGTATATCATAATTCGCTGTATAAATGGGAAAGAAAAGTGAGAGAGGAAGAGAAGCAAATTATCTTCTCCAAAGAAAGATGAATCATATGGAAAAGTTGTTTGATTAAGTGTTGCGTTTTTTCATTGGCTCAGCTCCGTTTAAAGTCAAGTTCGCAATGGGACCTTAGCCACCGACCAAACGTATGGACATCACAATATTTGACCACCCTTTTAATCACTCTCAACCAATAATAAAACAAACTAAATACTATATAACCATGTTTCAACATCATCCAATATGACTCCGACTTTAAATTGAGACTACCTAAACCAAAAACTGAACCCCCTAATCATTAGTAATTTATTATTAATTTGTAGCTATATGTGCAGTTCTGGTTACGTACGTACCCAGCTAATGCATTGCTGCGTGGAATCTATTACACACTGCAAAGTAAATGCATTTTCTGCTAACACTGCCGAATAATTTGTAAATCTTCATATTCACAGACTTTTTTTTGGCAGAAGCATCGTTGGGTTCTCTCTCTTTAGAAGCATGAAGCATCACAATTTAGCTTGTAAAATCATTCATCAGGTAGTTTAAGCCATTTAACAGAACCTTGAATAATTGGTCTGCGCGATTGGAAACTAACCATCTCTATTTACAAATTGAAAGTGAATAGTCATGATTTTTAGACGTGAATAAGAACATAAGTGGATTTTCTCTCCTCCCTTGATGCTGTAATGCATCTTGTGTATGTGTAGAGGCTTGGCTACTCAAATCCACTACTTGGGTGGATTTCGCTAATAAAACTAACTGATTCGTTAAAAAGACAAAAGTGGATTTCCATCCCACGAAGGCAACACAAGCATTGACCTTGACATTTCCCATTGGATCATCACACCGCCACCGCCGTATACAAGCTCGGCCAATCGAATTGGAATGTCTACCATCTTTTCTTTTCTTTTTTTTTTTATAAAAAAGGACCATATTTCTCAAACTTTATTAATTAATTCTCACTTATAGCAGAAGAAAACAATAATTAGAGACAAAAAAAAAACATAGCCCGATTAGACAAGGCCAAAAGTGGTACCGCATCACTTGCTCTATCCTTATTAATTAGATGCATGATCGTCTTATTGTTGATGCACAAACTCCTCCAGCAAACACTGTGTCAAATTAATACTGTCGAATATGAATATTAATCAGGGTTTGTAAATAATTAAATGCACACGGAGCTACTGCCTCATCTTCTATTATAATAGACACCAGTGGCTATAAACTTCCTAATAAATCGAACATTGATGAATGATGAGGATGGATCATTGTGAGGAAAACAAACTAATAAATCAGATTGTTTGTCTTATAACTAATGTGGGTAATATAGTGACAGAGCAAGGTTAAAGAATAGAAGGTTGATATTAAAGAAAATGGGGTTTTATCATGTAGGAGATACCTTTATGCATTATTGTCCGAACCAACAAATCAAAGGCTACTCCATTCCCACCGCCCAAACTCTCACCACCACTCACTACCTGTTCTCCAACTAAATCTTTCCCTATTTTCTCATCCCTTTATAACATTTTCAACTACGACACTAAGATTAATCATGCTCACATTGGGTAAGTGGGTCCCACTGCCTTCTCTGCCAGGTCAGCTCAAGTCATGCTGACTCATCACCAACGTGTTTCGCCTCTCAAATAAAACCCAACCCAACACAACAGACATTCTCCTCACATTCACATACCGGCTGGTTAAGCAATGGCAATGCCCAACTCTTCCTTTCTGTGATCTTTAACACGCAGGACCAATACAAATCATGACGTCATCGCTTCATCCTTCGGAGATGGACACCGACTCTGTCACGTCAACTCCCCGATCCGACCACTTCTATGCCTTCTCGCATGACCCAAGAGTGCGCTTCATGTGTAGCTTTGGCGGCAAGATTGTCCCTCGCCCTCAAGACAATCAGCTCCGTTACGTCGGAGGCGACACTCGCATCGTTGCCGTCCACCGTTCCGTCACTTACTCCACTCTCCTCACTAAACTCTCCAAGCTCTCCGGTACCCAAAATAAACCAAATCCTGATCAGTCTTAATATGCGATTATTTACGAGTCTTAAATTCTGGTTTTTGTCAGGTATTGTTGATGTCACTGTCAAATATCAACTTCCCAACGAAGACCTTGACGCCTTGATTTCTGTTACCACGGATGAGGACGTGGAAAACATGATGGACGAATACGACCGGCTCACCCAAAACCTGAACCCGCGATCGGATCGGCTCAGGCTGTTCCTTTTCTCCAAGGGAGAACATTCTAGAACCAGTAGTATCAGTTCCCTTCTCGACGGCTCCACCAATCGTGAACATTGGTTCTTCGACGCGCTCAACTCCGGCAACAAGCTCGAGCGCGGACGATCCGAGGTGTCGTCATTTGTATCGGAAGTACCCGATTACCTGTTTGGGTTGGAGAATTCGGATGAGGGTCAGCATTCTCGTGACCAGAAGGTCAAGAACCGGTCCGTGTTGCATGATAGCGTTTCAGCTTCGGATCCGGGTTCTCCTGCTCCGGTTGTGTCTTCGCCGTATTGCTCAACTTCATCGGCGGTGCCTGTTATTCCCGCAATTCCAGATCTTCCACCGGTAAAAACAAAGCCCGAAATCCAAGACTCGATCATGCAACCTAAGAAGAATAACCCTGATGAGCCTTTTTCGGACAAAACAGGGCCACCTGTGGTTCCACAGAATACCGACTACCCCGGTAGCCAACCTGCAATGCGTTATATACCTGAGTCTCATTATTCAGGCCCGTCTATGCAACACGTGCCGGTTTATTACGTTCCAGGACTGGTTCCGCCCGGGAATGTCAATGTCCCGGTTCAAATGAGGCATTATGTCCAACAATACCAAGTCCCAGCAGGTCAAATGCCGGTTGGATACCCGGGTCCGGGTGTGGGTCAAGTATTTACAACAACAAGAGCTCCTATGAGACCCATTGCTGCATTAGACCCACGTGGTGTCCCTGATGGGGTGAATGTGAATCAGACGCAGCAAGTTTATTATCATGCGGGTGCGGTTCCCGGTTACCCAGGCCCTACCGATGGGGATGGGTGGGGATGAATTATTGCAAAGAAATGGATCGGATGTGAGGCCTGGTAGGCTCTCCCAATCCTGATATTGGAAATTTTTAAATAAGTAAATAGTTTTGTTGTTGTGTAATTAAGTTTAGTTTGGTGATTGTGATTATAATTGCAAATGAGCTTCTATTTATTTAACGAAATTACATGGATTTTCATGCGAGTGTTTTAAAAAAAAAGGATTATTAGTGTTTTTCTAGCGGATCTATTCAGTCCACACCCATTAGGGAAAATTTAACATTTGTTCGAAATTAAAATATTGATTTTGACAAATAACTTTACAACAAAACATATTCTCTTAAATAGAAACGCGCGTGAAACTTCTTGCAAAAATACCAAATTTTAAATGTCTCCAAATGTATTCAAAAGTCTTTAGTTCGAAAAATATGGCATTTTCAACAAAATTTTCTCCAAATGTATCCAAAAGTCTCCAAATCGAAAAAATGTGACATTTTTCAACAAAAGCTTCTTCGTATCTCCCTTATAAAATGGGTCAAACACATATGCACGTAGTCCAAATTCAGTAATTATGGATTGTGCTAATTAAGTGGGCTTTTGGTTTTTGAGCCTCAATTTTCAAAAATGAAAGTCCATGTTTCACTTCTACAAAAAGAACAGTTTTAATGATTCCTTTTTTAAAATACACATCTTTGAAATTAGGTTTTAAAAATAACACATTAATTTTTATATAAATTTTAATTTTTCGTTTCATTTTTAATCTTTTCGCTCTCTCTTCAGTTTCTCTCTCTCACTCTCTCTCTCTCACCGCAAACTCTAGCTAACACCCGAAACCCTAGCTACCTCATGCCTCTCTATCTTCCGCCGCTCCCCACCCCATAACCTCTCTTTCTTTTGTCGCTCTCCCTCATCTTCTTCGACTCGTTCTCCCTCCATAGCCTCTTTCTCTTCCCTCCTATCTTTCCTCTTCCCACTCGTCCTCCCTCTCCTCCTCTCGCTCGTCGATTTGGAAGAAACTCTCTCGTCCAACACCGTCTAAGAGCAGATCTTGTGACTGAGGCAACAACGAGCGACCCAATGGTGGCGAACAAACGGACTAGGTTGTCATGCTTCTCTGAGATGTGACTAGAGAAGAGGAAGTGACACTGATGCAATGGAGACGAACGGAGGGGGACGACACCACGAACGGACGAGGAGGCGACACGACAAGAACATACAGCGGTGGCAGCGTCATGGCTAGAACCCTATGGTTTTGGATTTTTTATTTTTTAAATTTACCTAAATGCCATTGACTTCCATTTTTTCATTTTTCTGTCGTTTTATTACATTTTGTGAACTATTATTATTTTTTGGTTGACAATGGTTCACAATAATATATTTACACTATTTGTAAACCATTTTGTACCTCAAAACCACTTAAAAATTATTTTTAAGGAAAATTTTGTTAAATATTTCAAAAGCAAAAACATTTAGACTTTTTAAAAAATTTTGGATTGTGTGAACTATTGCGAACTTAAAAATTATACTCTATTATAAATTTCAAAATTTAGAATGTAAAATATTTTGTAAACCATTATAAATGTCAAAAAAATAAAAAAAATATTTAGAATTAAAAAATATGAACTTTTACTCTATTTGTGAACCGTTGTGAATTGTTTAAAATGGGTTATAATAGTTCACAATAATGTACAATATAATGTACACTATTTTGTGAAATATTGTGAACTCCAAAAATTAAAATTTAATGTACACTATTTTTGCAAACTATTGTGAACGTCAAAATCGACCTTGAAAAAAAATTTAAAGAAAAAATTCGTTTAATAAAATTTCTAAAAAAATAATTTAAAAAATTATTTACAATTTTTTTTTTGAAAATATGAATTATGTGCTCTATTGTGAAACCAAAATATAAGTGACATTCTTAATACTTGCAAATTTGACATATTATTTTTAAAAAGTGTTTTTTTAGTATAATTGTGTTGTTTTCCCTTACGGATTCACGTAGTGCACTTTCAATATTTTAAGCAGAAAATTCAAAATTTCAAGAGTCGAATCTAACTTTATAAATTACAGATTTACGGTTATTTAGAGTTTGTTTAGAATCTGTTCATTGTATATTTGTTTAAAATTTATTTAAAAGTTGTTTAAGACTTGTTTAGAATTTGTTTAAATTCCATTAATGTTTTAAATGTATAATTACTATATATATCTTCAACATATTTTATAACATGTTATCTTGTTCAAAACATGTTTAAAACTTATTTAGAATTTGTTTATTGTATATTTATTTAAAGGTTGTTTAAGACTTGTTTAGATTCTATTAATGTTTATATATACGATTAATTTATATCTTTAGCATATTTTATAACATGTTAGTTTCTTTAAAACTTGTTTAGTATATGTTCATTGTATATTTGTTACAACATAAAATCAGCACCCAACAAATCAAAAAAAGTCACAACGTAAATCAGTAATTATGAAAATATATATCTGTAATAAACATACCAAATCTATAAGAAAAAAATATTATTAATTAATATAGGTGAACAACATAATTTCCCCTTATAGAATTCCTCTTATAGAATTGACCTAGAGGAAATTATAACTCAGGTACCCGTTAGAATTAAAAATTTGTTCCATATACCCACGAATTACAGTTTTAACAATACGTATATCCGATTTCATTTCTTATCGCTCTTATCGCACCCTTCGCTTTTTTATACACCCCGCTTCCTTTTGCATGGTTGGACCGAGTATTTTGACGGCCGAATCTTATGTATATATATTTTTTTAATTTTGTTTGTTCAATGATTTTTTTATTTTATAATGGAAATATAATATTTTTTTTTTGTAATTCTACTTAACCTAAATTATTTTCTATTAAGTTTACTTTCCATTTTCATTTAATGTTCTCATTTGCTTTTTTATTTTTTAAATCAACTTTTATTTTTCATAACAAATTTACAACTACTAAAATGAATAAAAACAAGATGACAACTAATTTACATTTTAAAAACACAATATAAAATTTAAAAAAATCGGTACAAAAAAAATGAACCTGTACGATAGCAAATGAAAGAAATTTAATTCTTTTAAATAAAAAACTAAATGGAAATTTTTTAAAAAAAGGAAAAAATAACCAGGAAAAAAACAACAAAACTTGTACTATTAAAAAAAGAAAACTTCAACATAAAAAAACAAAAGAAAAAGAGTTCATCCATAAAAAAAATTGAAAAAAAAAACATTAGTCTCTAATTTAGAAAAACCAAGTATTTGTATTTCATCTTGTTGTGTTGTTTAGGTAGATCATCATAATTTTTTTTTGTCAATTTGGTTCTCATTAAAATTGAGCTATCAAGTCTACAGTATTTAAGATGGTTCCAGTCATCAGTGTAGTTAATTAGTAAAGTCGTTCAGGTAAGAAAGATGCGAGTTAAAAAGACCTCTCAAATAAAACATAAGCTTCAAGAGCTGAATTCTCTGTCGATGCATTTGGAATTTTCTAGCAGCTGTTTTTTTTTTCAAATAAATTAACTATCCAAGCCTTACACAGAGGGGAAAAAAAGAGAAAAAGAGGAAAAAAAAACGAAAATGAGTAGACAGAAGTCTCATGGTGGCTGTGTTGATGTGGGAGTAGCGAGAGCAGCCAAAAGGGGCACGCATAATGGTGGTAGTTTAATCATTTTGTCCAACTAAAGACACTAAATTGGGAAGGCCCCACTTCGGTTGTCTCACATTTAGGACGTTCATGATGTTGGCCTCTCTATTGGGTGAAAAAGGCATGCATTTGTTTTTACCATTTCAAGCTTTTACTACTTAGGTCTTAGGTAATACTATGAAGTTGAAGACCAATATACAAAGTGTGGGAAGACAGACCTAAAAGGAAAAGCAAACAGTTCGCAGGTCTCCCAATGTCTAAATCAGATATGCGTCTGTGTATGAGCTTTAGCCTTTCTGTTCAATCAATGAATTCAGCAGAGAATCCACCCGCTCTCCAACAAAATTACATTCACTGCCAAAGTAAACAAACAACAAAATTAAACAAAGAATATAATAGGAAAGAAACTATATATGCTGTATGACATCAAAATTTATATTTGGTTCAGGATTGAAGTTACTTTGGCTGCTTCCATATATCCTTTTTACTTTGTCTTCCCCGTCAAATCTTACTTTACAACGAGATAATTATATTGTTTATACGTAGTTAATCTTCGATGCAGGCAATATTCACTTGATCCTTTTAATCATCACTCAAGAGTACTGATTAGATTTTTCAATCACACGACTGTACTTTAGGGGGTAAAAACGCCAATCTTGTTTTCAACTAGGATGAATAATAATTTTCATGATGATTAATTATGTTAAATTGTCAACGACATCTTTGGTCAACTAGAAGGTAATTATAGGAGTCGTAATTTCTTGTAGTACTATCTTATTTGGGCTAATGGGGACGAAGAGACTAATAATTAATGATCATATTCACAGACTTGGTTTACAAAACTGTTACTTTTTCATTATTTCATTCGGATTCACAGGACAAAAATAAATGGTTTTGACCAGGGCGCAATAACGACCCATTACAACGATTGTCGCAGAAAGCAGTTTAATGAAGTAAACCCTAGCTTTTTTAAAAAAAAAAATCAAGTAAACCCTAGCTAGACAAGGGAAAAGCCAAAGGATATGCCCATGTTGACTGCCCCCTAAAAGGGTTTAATTTTGCTTTTCACATGCTTCCTCAACGTCGTCTCTTTTTGCCAATAAAACAATTGTTTTTTAATTATTTTATTTTATTCCCCATGAGAGCAAAAAAATAATTCACTACTCTGCTGACCATTCTGTCAGTTGTTCTATAATTGATCGGAAATTTCGAATATCAGGTCAAAAATATATTGAAGTCGATCAAGTCGAACACAAAAAAAAAAAAATCAAACCCGTGAAAGCAATAAAAAAGAAAAGGTAATCCTCTTCCCATTAAAAAGAAGAAAAAAAAAGAAGAAGGAAATGGCAGTATTATATTTATGAAAAGCAATTGCATACTATTGGCGCAGTGCATCAAAATGTATCTTTAATGAATGGCATTTCTGCAATATCAAAAAAAGAAAAGAAAAAAAGAATGACATTTCTGTCTCGAGTCAATTTCGAAATTTCCCACATTGACATATCAAAGTAAAAAGCAAGGAAGGCATTGGAGACTTGAAGGATAAGTTCCGGATACGTACTTCAATTTTTGGCCTCTCATATCTAATTTACAATTTATCTGGATCCTCCTATTGGCTTCTCTACCTCGATCGAGGTGTTCAGTTTAGATAATGTACTAGTGGTACTGGTACATATATATATGTGGCTCTCTTCTTTACCATCTTCTAGCATTCCCAAACAATTATATATATTGTCCCATATATGTGGAAGATTAACAAAAAATTGTCAACCCTTATTATCAAAAAACAATTCTCATTTCTCGTCTTTCGAATTGGGAAATTTCTGCGAAATGGAGACACATTATTGTGGTGGGGTTCTGATGGGAGTCTCAGGTGCCCAAATTCTACGAAAGTGGTTAACAAAGATAATCTTCCCTTTAATTAATACATGTAGTGGTCATCACAAAGCAAGCTCACTTTTCTAAAACAGATAAAAGCCATATAATCACACACACAAAACATAATCAAGCAGATAAGACTAAGTAGTACTACCTACCTAATGGACATTTACTACACACACGTGAGTGACATGCAGAGCTTATATATATTGTATGAATTTGCATGGACTCAATGATTTAATTTGCAAAGGATCTCATACAGTACTGTATCGATAGGTCTCAATTGTATGATCCATATCTGGCACACACATACACATATGGGGTCGTCCATTCTCTGTTAATCTCGTGAATAGCGTCCCAGCTGGTTTCTTGGCTAACATTATTATTGCAATGTTTTATTCACAGTGAGAGCAGAGATGATTTAATGTTGATATTGTCAGGAAATTTGGCAATTTAAGATACGCAGAATCATAAAAGCAATCACACAAGAACACAAGATTTACGTGGTTCGATCAATAACCGATCTACGTCCACAGGCAGAACACAAGTAATTCTACTATTCAGAGTAAAAAACAAGCACAATGGCTTACAACGGCGTTCAAAGACCTCCCAAGATGTTCCCAAACCCCCCTTATATAGTTAACAAGTAATACAAGTCAAAACTAATTAGGAAAACCCTAATTGAAATCCTAAATCACGTCAGAATCGGTTACACTGTCAAGGAAGCAAAGACACGGACAAACACCTTCGAGACACGGTCATGTCTTCTCGTCCGTGTACCTCCAGAAGAT